>DF239762.1:648-166870 GCA_000507305.1 Breviolum minutum Mf 1.05b.01
AAGGGTTGAGAATTCTCAACCTGAGGTTGAGAATTCTCAACCTGTTTTGTTTTGAAAATTCTTCACAAAAAAATTTCCATCCTTTTTTCATTCATGAGCTTCCCATGGATCAATCAAAACTGAATCCAGATCTTAGCTGGATCATATCTTTCACTGATATGTGATGCCCAGACTAGTGAAGAGAAGGGGCTGGCAGAGAGCATCTTTCAGCTGCCATCTTTGCATCATTCAATCTACGAAAATGATTGTAATATTCTTTCAGTATATGACATTCACAATCACACCCAGGCTCAGGAGGCATCATGCCACAGCATTGGCAGGACTTGCAATCCACAAAAGAATCACAACCATGACCATCCCTGCTCATCACACAAGTACCGCAGTAGACAAGGTTGGTCTTCTCAGCATGTACAAATGGAACACAGTTCACCCACAAAATCTTGCACTGGCCCATGGGGTACTTTGCATCAGCCATAGATTGCTCTGATGTTCTCCTCCTCTTGTATGCAGGAGGTGAATCAAACTGCAACAGCTCAGTTGGGGTAGGAGGTGAATCCAAAATGGTGCTGCTGGCAGCTGCCATGGGTGAACCTTTCAATAGATGCAGGTTTTCTGAATGGGCTTCGATCCAAGAGCTAGAGAGAGCAAATGATGGGACACAAATGATGGAGATCTCATTGATGTGCAGTCAGTCGACAGATCATTTTTTTGAGGGGGACACTCATTTTCTTGGAGGGTGGAAAACATGGAACAGTAAATGCATGAAATAATCAGGAGATTCAAAAACTCCTGCAAAAATCATCAGTGACAATGACACCAACAAAAGAAACAGGAGGGCAAAAAACTCCTGAAAAAATCACCATGACATGATTGGAAAAAAACAGGAGTGCAAAAGCTCCTGAACAATGGCCTGCTCAAAAAAAACAAAACCAATCCCATCCCACAAGCACTCCACACACCTTTTTTCCTTGCTTTTCCACATGGAAGATGCCGGGCAGTTGTGATCATCTACTTCTTCATGGCAGACTTCATGGCCAATTTGGCCTTTGCCTTTGCTTTGCCTTTTGCTTTGGCCTTAGCCTTGGCACTGCTTTTAGCAGTGGCCTTGGCCTTGGCCTTGTTCTTTGCCTTAGCCTTTTCTTTGGGCTTCGGCTCTGTTGATTCTGTAGCTGCAGAAGGTGGTGCAGCAACATTGCTCCCAGGTGCTCCAACATTGCTCCCAGCAGGAGCACCCATCATAGCTGCAAGTAGATTTGCATATTGGACTGCTGCTGGCCCTGGCACCATTCCAGGCACCACCATTGCAGCCTGAAAAGATTCGGCATGAACCATTGGCTGCGGCCCCATCATCCATTGCATAGATCCCACATGAAGGCTTGCAGTTCGCATCATCGCAGCATTCAGCAAATTGGCGGCGGCATTTTCTGGATGCATGCGAAAACCCGAGGCCTCAGACAGCGCAGGCAGGAAACTGCTTCCTGAAACATTTATGTTTTGAAAAAAAAACTTGACATAAAAATCTTTCCCCAAAAAAACCTAGACACTGGTTGGACTGCATATGGTCGCATAAAGGGCGTATTCGTCACATTCCCGTGCGCTTCGCGCTTCGCTATCTGCAAAACGCCTCTGGGAACGTTGCTCTCAGCCGCTGGTGGAACATAATCCACATCGATGGGATCACGTGTTCCAACAGCTGGTACTGCAGGTGGAACTACAGGCTCAGCAGCTGGAACTGCAGGCTCAGGAGGTGCTGCCGCAGCTGCCTTGCTGAACCCTTGGCCACTTGCATCAGCAGCAAGGCCTGCTCCGCCTACTCTTTGAGTATTGCTGTAGCCATACTTTTGGCCGCGTTCCACTCTCTTGCGACCTTTGGACTTTTTGCGGTTCTGCAACATCTGCCCATAGGAGCTGCCATCTCCCACCCAGGACTTGTCAGCTTTTGCCCCTTTCTGCCAGTAAGGCCAGTCTGGAAGGGTGGCAAAAAAAAGCTCCTGCCAGGTGAAAAAAAACCAGGGAAAACCCCTGAAAACAAACAAACTTCCCAAAAAAAAACAGGGAAAACCCCTGAAAAGTTTCCTGAAAACACCCCCACCAAAACTTGAAACTGTTACTCATTATTATGCCTCGATACACAAGACGACGGATTGGCGCATGCGCCTTTCCTCAAATACTCCATCTTGCCGCACTTCTGGCATTTACGACGGCTAAAGTTTGCCAGGTCATCTTCCTCTTCCTCCGGCTCAGACGGAGGAGGAGGAAGGTTGTCCATCACCTCCGGTTTGCGCCATGGGTAAGGTGGATCACTTCCACCTCCGGCACCACCTGAGCCACCAGAAGCTCCTGCAACTGCGGCTGCCATCTCACAGCACGAGTCGAGCGTAAAAACTGAACGTACACACAAACGAAAGTTGCAAAACGGCTGCGGCACACACAAACAGTCAAGTGAAACAACCGGATGCACATGCAGACATGCAGGAAAAAAAACATTCCTCACAACATTTTTAAAACCAACTGGAGCAAAAAACACTCCAGAAACAATACAGGAGACAAGCTCCTGAAAAAAAAACTCTTCCTGTTCTAAGTGTTCCCCCCCAAAAAAAGGTTCTGAGTGTTCNACTGCCGCAGCTGCCTTGCTGTACGCTTGGCCACTTGCATCAGCAGCAAGGCCTGATCCGCCTACTCTTTGAGTATTGCTGTAGCCATACTTTTGGCCGCGTTCCACTCTCTTGCGACCTTTGGACTTTTTTCGGGTCTGCAACATCTTCCCATAGGAGCTGCCATCTCCCACCCAAGACTTGTCAGCCTTGGCCCCCTTCTGCCAGTAAGGCCAGTCTGGAAGGGTGGCAAAGAAAAGTTCCTGCCAGGTGAATATAAACAAAGGAAAACCCCTGAAAACAAACAAACTTCCCAAAAAAAAACAAGGGAAAACCCCTGAAAAGTTTCCTGAAAACAATTTTGAAAAAACTTGAAACTGTTACTAATTATTATGCCTAGATACACAAGACGGATTGGCGCATCCACCTTTCCTCAAATACTCCATCTTCCCGCACTTCTGGCATGTACGACGGCTGAAGTTTGCCAGGTCCGACTCATCTTCCTCTTCCTCCGGCTCGGACGGAGGAGGAGGAAGGTTGTCCATCACCTCAGGTTTGCGCCATGGGTAAGGTGGATCACTTCCACCTCCGGCACCACCTGAGCCACCAGAAGCTCCTGCAACCGCGGCTGCCATCTCACGGCCCAACGAAAGTTGCGAAACGGCTGCGGCACACACAAACAGTCAAGTGAAACAACCGGACGCACATGCAGACATGCAGGAAAAAAACATTCCTCACAACATTTTTAAAACCAACTGGAGCAAAAAAACTCCAGAAACAATACAGGAGACAAGCTCCTGAAAAAAAAAACCCTTACTGTTCTAAGTGTTCCCCCCCAAAAAAAAGGTTCTGAGTGTTCCCCCAAAAAAAAGGATCTGTTGAGCAGCCATGATTTTCTCAGTCTTTTTGCAAGGCAAGATGGGTGAAGTCATTGCTTGGATTGTTCTTTGGCCCATTGGACCACATGTGCTTCTAATTCACCAGCCAAAAGTCGGTCTCTGGCTTGTGTTGCGATACTTGTGACTGCATCCCTAGTCAAACGATTGCGACCTATGATCTCAACTACTTGTCTTTTCTTAGGTGGTCCACATTCAACTTTGACCACTTTGCGAATTGCTACAGAATTGGTACTACTTCTGTACTCAAGCTTATATTCGCATTGCTCAGAATCTCCAGAAGCAGCCACAGCAGCTGTCGCCACAGCAGTAGGCATTGTCTCCACAGAAGCTGCTGGAACAACAGAAGGCACTGGCTCCACAGCTGTTTCCTCCACAGCAGCAGCTGGCCTCTTCTTAGAACCGGCTTTGACCACAGGTTGGGATGGTTCCTTTCCAACACTGTTTGGCAATTCCGATTCATGTTCCATACCATCTTCATAGATGGCCACAAGAAAGCCTGCAGCACCAGGGCGCAAACGCACAGCAGGCTCCTTGGTGCCATTGCTGCTCATGCGCACCACTGTGCGCTTGCCCATGTCAGTGTAGAAGAGAAAGCTTGGCTTATCCTTGTTTTGGTACAGGTCTGCAACTTTGGTTTTGGGAGGACTTTGGATGTCCGAAGCCACGGATGGTGCGGAGCTGACACTTACCACACTGTCCTGCTTTTTCAACAGCCGCTTATTTTTGTCTTCGCCAGAATTTGTCTCCACATCTTTGACCAAAGGAAGGCTAGGCTTGCTACTGCTGGCAGACGTGCTGGCAGACGCCTGGCTTCCAGAAGGNAAGGCAAGGGATACAAACATCCACTACAGCAATGAGACGTATCCAGGCAGGCCCCAACTTCCTGCCACTGGTCATGGATTTGCGCTTTGCAAAAACGTTTTGCACGCAAGCGACCATGCTGGCCGCAAAAGCGGCTTGGATGTTGGCCTCTGCACCAGGAAACGCTTTCTTCACAGCTTTGGTTGCTTCCTCCTTGTTCAAACGAGGTGTTTTCTCTAAAATGTCTCTGAGCAAATCTTCATGCGACTCAACAGAGCATACAGGGCCAAGCTCACGCATATTGCCGCGCACAGCTTTGGTCAAGTATTGCAAATCCATGCTGGAAGATTTTCTCATGGCTCAAACACAGCTTGAGTAAAAAAAACAGCTTCAGTCAAAACACTGCAAACATTTCCTGGCCCAGTCATCCACCAGACAAACAACAGGAGGCTATCCACAAGATTCAGCTCCTGAAACAATCCAAATGTTTTCAACATGTTTTAACATGAATTCAACATGATTCAACATGTTTTTGAAAGCAATTTTTAAGGAAAAAAACCTTTAAAAAAACCTTTAATTAGAGGTTTTTTTTAAATTAAAAACCTCTAATTAAGGGTTTAACCTTTAAAAATTAACCTCTAATTAGAGGATCCACTAATTAGAGGTTTTTTGATTCTCAGGGCTGTTGTCCTTGTCTGACCAAGACACGCTTGGGTCAAGACGGTAACGTTAGTANGTACTTAGTAGTACTTAGTAGTAGTAGTAGTAGTAGTAGTAGTAGTAGTAGTAGTAGTAGTAGTAGTAGTAGTAGTAGTACTAGTAGTAGTAGTAGTAGTAGTAGTAGTAGTAGTAGTAGTAGTAGCCGTAGTACTAGCGGTAGTAGTACTAATGCTATGATACTACAATACTATGGCACTAGTACTAGTAGTGCGAGTAGAAGTAGTACGAGTATGCATGCAGTATATATATATATATGTTTAAGTTTGTGTGTATTCATGTTGAATTCATCGAGTGGAATTCAATCGTTCTACCAGAAACTGCTAGATATTCTATTTGTGTCGAGATATCCAAAATAAAAGTAAAAGATATTTGAATCAAATGACCATCCAACCCATTGGTTTTCGAGGTCCAGAGCTGCTCATGTACGAACGAGTGAAGTTACTACTGACGGGTTGAGCCGCGACAAAAAGGTGATGTTTTGATGCGAGGAAGACTTTCACACGGGCTTAATAGGTTGATATGGAAATGGTGGTTTGTCAAACAAAGACGAGGCAGGTTTCTATACTTAGTTAAGACATCTAATAGATGCAGGTTTAAGATATTTACCGTTTGAGATTGACAATTGCATGCAACTTGATAGATAAAAAATCGGAACAATACCGCAGCCGCTTGATTGACCGTTCCTGTCCGGAGTCTGTGTTTATACCCTGATGGATTCCAGCTTGAATTCCTTGAGAATATAACCTCAGGAAACAAAGGTAAGAAATTTAAAGTTCTCAATGAACAAATAGCACTTACAGTGAGGCTCAGGTCATGTATATTGTATCTTTCTAAAGACCTGTCCATGCATAAATATAAGTCATATTTGCAAACACACAAATCTAGCCATGCACATACTGACTCTATGTTTTTTTTGTGATGATAATATCGCTGACATACGTCCAATGTATCGGATGGATTTGCTTCTCTTTAATTAGGTCAGTAGTGCCCGATAAAGGGTTGCGCAAGAGTATGTGAGTTGAGAATCATTAGGCCTTACCCCGTGACAGTCGTGGAGGCATTGAAGCAGTTGGAAGCTGGAAATTTGGGATTATGAGCAACTTTGCGTGTCTTCCGTGTCTACATATACATGGACCCGAACGTATAATATATATTATATAGATTTATGGACCCGAAAGAAATGATGCCCAAAAACACAACTAGTCTTCCAAACAACAATCTTTGAGGGAGGGGCTTTGCAGCTACTAGTTTCAGGGGACAGTTTTAGTGCGGCAATCCTATGAATTCTTTTACTTGCTTCATATTATTTGCCCGAAAGACATGGCCATGTATATCTAAATATATGTATATATATATACAAACATGCATCTACCTGCCATCTGCAGACTCTCTTTGTTGCACAAGCCCACCGGTCCCTTTTATTGGCGCTTCCGCGGCCTCTCAAATCAGATCTCTGCTTTGGTGTAGAGATATATTACATTTAAACCAAAAAATGCCTGCAGCATTCCATGAAGAATTTGTGAACAATTTTTCTCAAACATCAGGCGGCCTGACACAGGATTTGCTTGCAACCTCATAACTCACAGTAGTTGATATTGGATTATCCACTGCTGAAGTTTCATCACGTTTTCCACCTCAGCGCATGCGCCTGGATCCCTCAGTTGGATCCAAGTTGTAGTTTGTGGCTCCAAGAAATGCTCCCAAAAAACGGGATGTTTTTCTGTTGTTGTCAAATATATATCTTCATATTTTTTTGTTTGGCAAGATCCAAAAAAACTGTTGATAGCTGAAGTGACACTGCGGCCACCTGAGATGTAACAAAAAGCTGTTAGTAAATGATCAGATGTAGTTTTACCCATCACCTGGTGACCTGGTGCATCATTTAAGTGAACCACTGTATGGATACATGGATGTTGTTTGTTTGTTGGTTTGTTTGTTGGTTGGTTTGTTTGTTTGTTTGTTGGTTGGTTTGTTCGTTTGTTTGTTGGTTTGTTTGTTTGTTTGTTGGTTTGTTTGTTTGTTTGTTTGTTTGTTGGTTTGTTGCTTTGTTTGTTGGTTTGTTGGTTTGTTTGTCTCCAAAGATAATTCAAGTTTCACCAGCCCAGCCGGGCTGGTCTCTCGCTGTGTTGGCTTTTCGCCAAGGTCAATGTTTTGCTGCGTGACAGAAGCGGGCACCGAGGCATCATAATCATGGTTACGGGGAATGTTACATAACCACACATGGATTCCTTACTTGGAACCAGCTCCGGGTAAGCTTTCAGCTTTTTTGCAGCTTGTTTTCTAGGGAAAGTGTCCGTATAAAAGCGACTGTTCAACATACCATGAGACTTTTTACAGTACAGACATTCTGAAAGTGAAGTATGTAGCTTTCCGATGGTTCCCAGGTAGCAAGCAAGGATCGCTATACTCAATTTGAACCCCTCAAGTGACATGGCGGATATTGGTGTAGCTTGTGGTGGATAGGGATATACTACGCTGGTTGTTGTAGTTGAGGACATGTAACTGAAAAACAAGAACATAATTAGTCGGTATTTTGGGACAGCCAGAAACCCCCAGGCCTTCAATTTTCTCAGCATTCTTCACCCGGATAGGAAGAGCAAGTCTTCGTGGATGCCGTGAGTGCTCATGCTCGGGAACTTGGATCCGAAAGATGCAAGACAGTGAGATGCGCAATCTTTTTTTGGGCCCCCGTTTTTTAATTAGATGTCCATTATACATTTTGGGAAATTCATAGTTTGGAAACCAAAGTGCTGACCTCATTGTACATGGAGGATTAGCAGGAGAAATCATGTAATCATGCGAAATCCTCCGAACGTTGGCTTACATGCCGTCAAAATATGATCATTGTAAGTGAATTTTCGATTAGCTGGAGGTCACTGGTCGTTTTGGATGTTCACACTCGGAGAAGGAACAGAGATTTACTGTTTGGGATGATCAATGAAATTTTCATAAAAAGCAGGTCAATTGCAAATGGATGCCACACGGCTTTAAACACGGCTTCTGTAGTGCCTTGTGGTTGCTTTTCTCCACAGAGAAATTAGGTAAAAGAGGATTAAGCAGGATAAGAGACATAGGATTTGGAAGGGTTTGTTGCTAATGGTAAGAAAGACAAGGCATGTTTTGCGGATTTTGAGGTATCAGAAATCCTGCTAGTGGAATCGTCTCATTTCAATTTGCTCAATTTGGTGTTTTTGACATTGAGCATGTACCCCTACACTGAGTGTTGACTACGTGTTCAGGCATCGAAACATCACGAAAAATCCTATGTGTGCTCTTCCACTCATGATTATTTTCAACATTAGTTGAAAAGATGTTTGTAGTTACAGTATCTGTGTTTCTATATAATGATGATTGGTTATTGGTTATTGTCAGAGTTGTTTCTCCATTTGGCTCTTTCAAGGGTCCACCAGTCGATTTCCCAGCTACAGCTACCGTCAGGAAGTAGCCATCTCCCGGCCTCTTGTAGACTTTGGTGATGGTTCCTGGGCTTTTTGAAAAACCGGACACAGCTGACGATGTCGATGTAAAGTTGGGTTAGACAAAATAGAAGCTATATGCGATCCGTATGGATGCTATTTGGAGAGCAACATTGAGATCCCAAAAATTTGAGATAATCCAGGAATCCGGGAATAGAATCACTTTGGGGAAATTTTCATCTTGACGTTGCGACCTTGCGAACACCTAACAGGAAACGACAGTTCTTGCTTACCACTAATCTAGGGAATAACGTTGCAGGATATAGATTGACTACTCTTAACAATCAGTTTGATTTATTTTGGTCAACTTGGTACCATAGCAGTGATGTCAACCTGTGGTATGGATAGTGTCATTCGGAGCTACATACCATGTGGTGTTTCCCCGGGAAACCTATGGATTTGACATTCTGATGAAAGATACCTCAGCCTGACTTGATCCTACGAAGCCAATGGATATGGAGATGTTCTTGATTCTTGTTTTTTTCCATCATCACCTTTTCCAGTTTAGATGACAGAAGTTCAAGAGGTCAACCATTCTAGGATAGTGGTGTTTACGTGGTATAGACGAAATGTGTATATTAGGAAACGTGTAGGTTTTGTACGTGTGTGACATGTTATGGCATACCGTATCAGCTTAGTGTATGTTGGTGATGTGTTGATTGAATATCACATGAACATGCTGTGATGTCAAATCATATCATAACCTCTCAGAATAGAATACCTCCACTACATGACCATGAGCCACCTAGAGCCCAGCACCAAACCTGCCTTCTCCCAGTGCTGATGTTGGATCCAGGCTCTACATACACGGGCCAGTGGGTAGGCGATGACCGCTCTGGAGAAGGTGTTCAGGTCTGGAAAGAGATTTGGATGTGACATGATGTGACTGTGTTGTCTAGATGGAATGGCCATAATGTACAACTAAAAAAGGGAAGCAGTGACATCGACAGAAGCAACATTGAAAGGAAATTTACTTTGAATGTCAAAAAGCCTGATGACTGCAGGATGCACAATATCATCCATATTTTTTTGCATGTGTCTATTATTGTTGTTGGATTCATGTTACGGTACAATTTACCAGTTTTTTCATCCAACTGTTGCATTCCAAAATCTTTCAGCACTGGCACTGGATGGTTGTACACACCCTGTCCGTTGGGTGGACAGGACCATGGTCCAATGGTAGGTTGTATCCCAATCCCCAAGTTGTGTTTGATGTTACACCGTTTATTGCTATATAGTTTGTAGACCGATTATGTTTGTTGTTTAATCGGAGATCTTCTTTAAATCCTGTCATAATCATAGGCTACATGGCTATCGTACGTTATCCTCCAACTTTGTTCAACTATTTCAACATTGTTTTTGTTGTAAAATAGAACATCACTACACAACAGCAATAACAACTACAAGATCATTCTGCCCCAGTCTGTTTTTGTTGTGTTCATGTTTGAGTTTGAACACTTAATATTTGCATCCCTTGCAACTCATGTTTGTTCAGCCTGACAGGTTTGGGCAGACGGTGCCCGGTACAGCGGCAGTTGGCGAGCTGGTCAATTTCATGGAAAGGGGAGGTGCGCAGCCACCGGGGGTCGGACAAGCACTTGAGAAGGTCGCAGTATTTTTGGTGGTTGAGACCTGATGTTCTAATTTTAACTTCGGTTAGGGTACATGTAAAGAGTATAAGGGACACCATTCTAATTAGGACTCGAACCTTCTCAAGCCAGAGCTTCAGAAACAATTCCAGATGATTTGACTTGCTCATGGACCAACTGTTTCAAGTGTTAAACATCTGAGTTGGAAGTTGATATGCAGCCTTTTCAGGATCTGCCAAAGGTTGCTTCATTCAGGAGCAGTAGAAATCACCAAATGATTGGGTGTGTGGATTTTAGATATGCTATAAATATAGGTATTTAAATATACATGAGAGTTGAGCAAAAGGTCCATGAAAGGGGTTTCCTTTGCGTAAGCCTTTAGGTATGCAATTAACAGTCTCGGCTAAAGTTTTTTTCTGAAATGGCGAAAGATTTTTTTCTGGCTAAAGTTTTGGCGAAAGTTCATGTACACATGTCTAAATTTGCATTCTAAATATTTGTATTTATTGTTTATTATGTATGTTTCATTTTGTAAAAACTATTGGGTTATTTTTCGCGAAAGTTTTGCGAAAGTTTAGCTACAGCTTGGCGAAAGATGGCCTTCCCTCGAAAGCTAGGTGGCCTAAACTGTGGACTTGTTGTGTCAGAACTGGCCGATGAAGGTGAGCAAGGACCAACATCTTAAAGCAGAATGTAAATGTTTAAGTGCAGCTGCCGCAGAATGAAGTGTGACAAGGGGTCAGATGCCTGGAACAAATTTGAGGATATCACACACCCATGTTCTTCCTAAAAATCTTGGCCAACATGTACCGCTAAAGATAAACGTGGGGTTGGCGAAAGTTTGGCGAAAGATTTTTTTTCTGGCGAAGATGGCCTTTTCCAGATGAAGGAATTCAGAACAACCCTCACATGGACAATAGGGTAGCGGGCGGTTCTTGAATGTTTTGTTTCCACAAATACCAAGCCCCGACGCATGATATATTGTATAGTGTATAGTTAGTAGGTCACAAGAATCTACAGCATTTTTTTCATGTCCTGTTAAGGCATGACATATCATACTAGCAATATGTGACTCAATATGACTTAACGATCAAGTATGGCAGTGCGTAAGATCACAAAGAATGATTCGATCACGGAAGGATTTCATTCCATGTGCACCAATAGACGCCCATTTTGCAGGGCACAGTGTTAGCGCCAGGTTTGAACAAAGCAACGGTGATGTCTACGAGGGCGCCTTTGACAAGGGAGCGGCACACGGCCAAGGTTGTGTGGTGTGCGGCTTTGTCATTTTTGATGTCTGGGAAAAAATGTTGTATGTATTGTTTTGCAAGACCTGCTGGATATTTGCACTTTGGTTTCAAAATGTTATGTTTTCATGGTGTTTTTTTGTTTTTTTTGACATGTTCATTTTATTGAAGGCAATAATCTGAGTTCAAACTGGCATTTGTCTGGGAAAGGTGATGTCAGCCAGCTGGATGAGTCTACATTTTCCTTTCCGAAACCCTTCATTTACCGCGGAGTAGTACCTCCAACATGTCCAATGATGTTGGCTCCACAGTGCAGATGCTTTGGTCAGACACTCATTTTGTATGGAAAAAACACGGTTGCAGGCACCTATAAGCAGGCTTCGGGCGCTACTTATACTGGAGGATGGCACAAGGACAGTAGGTTCACACCAACAGCTGGAAACAAACGAACGGAGGTTTTGGCCTTGTGGAAGAATCAGCCTTTGGAAGCTGGTTGATTTGTTGAGATGCTTTGCTTTCGAGGTGATGGTCTTTAAGGGAATGAAGTGTGCATACTGTGTGAATATATAAGTTTTATATAAATATATATACACCACATCATTCATAGGTCTAGTGGCGTGTGCGATTAGATTGGGCAGAACCATAAGAGATGACAAAGAGATGACATATTGAATCCTGCGTCCCCATTGGGGAGTCTGAAAAGAGACGGGCGAGTGATGACTTTGTCGTTTCGCTGTATTATCTTTATACTGCTTTACTGTTGACACGGGCATTTTCCGCACCTTAACTCTACGTTTCGGCATCCTTTCCCATGACTCGTGGCGTAGTCCGGTCAGGATCAGAAACATGGGAAAGGTGAAGAAGAGTGGCCAGATGGCACCAGGTCTCCCCGCGGTCGATTTGAAACAGAGCGCCGATGGAATCCAAGCGATCAAACTCCCCATATTCTTAAAACCCTTGGTCTAAGTGATTGTTTATGATGGAATATGCAGGAATTATCCCCCTGAAATGGACAATCAATTGAAGGTTGGGAATTTCAATATATATATATATTTATCATTGTATGTATAATGTAGCTCACCGATAGTCATGGAAAGTGACATGTTGATGCTGAGACATCCCAGTTTTTATCGAGCCGTGATGCTCCATCTTCAAAACAGCTTGATGTAACTGGTGGTCTCAAACACATTTTGATGTCACCATTTCTTCGGGAGTGGAGTCCCTAAACAATAATCACTCCCCAAGCATATCCCGAACAAGCAGTTTCTGTAAATGCTACCATGTGCGGCTCCAAGTGGAACCTTGTCAGCCAAATCACTTCAATGGAAAGTTGATGAAGTTTTGCAAATGTGATATGTGAAATTGGCATATGAATTTCATGCCATTGGCTTTTCTTTCTTTGGTAAACAAACTGCAGCGCAGACGTCAAACTGTTGCGTGAAGTCATCAGGCACACAAGAACATTTGTATATCAGCAGTGAGTGGAGCGCAAGAATCTATCTCAGAGTTCGTTTGCATACTTGGGTCAAGACCTGTTCTTTCACAAATATAAGAGCATAAAAGATGCTTGCACTGTGTGTTGCGTCACGGATAATGGACATAATGTCGACCATTTCCATCAAGGTTCTTTACTTTCAATGTGTTTTACCGGCAATTGGTCATCGGCAGTGCAACAGGGTTGGAACCACCATTGAACTTTGATGAACATGCAGTTGTCGTCTTCAAAACGCCAGGTATGAAGGTGATTATTCCTATGGTGACAAGACAGGCTTCGGCAAACTGAAGTGGTCTGATGGGTCAGGAGCCAAGTGGTGATGAATTAGCAGTACCTTTGTTGGTTGAACATGTCCTTTTTGACTTCCCAAAAGTTGAGTTACTTTCATAGGATAGATACAGTATCCACTAGAACTGGGCTGAATTTCTCTAATGAGGCTGTCATATATGTTGCTTTGGCAAGTTTTGGCAGCTATTGAACCAAAAGGCGCAATAAGGAAGCACAGGAAGAAAACTGCAACCACCCAAAATGAAACTTTTGGTATATAGCAAAGACAAAGACCAACAGGAGGTAGTATAGTATGTATATATACACTTTGCATCACTTTGCACATATTGGTATGAATAGTACTTTAACTTGTACCAGGAGGAGGATATATTTGTTGTGTAAATATATATGGAACAGCTTCTATGGTCCCATCCCATACCTCACCACCCCTGATGCCCCGGCAATAATGATTCTTGACTTTCATTGCACACCTGAGCAATGCAAAAGAATCCTGGTTGGTTAGGTCATATAGGGGAGTATACTACCCAGTTATGTGGGAATTGTAAGATAACCATTATAAGGACCTCTATTAAACAACCAGGATTCAATGGAAAGTATCCGGTTGGTATTTTTTTGTGTGGCTCACATGTTGCATCACGGCATCGCTGAGGTCATACTATGAAGGTCAATTCCACAATAGACGCATCGATGGTGCAGGATCCATAAACATCCGGAAGAGGGCACCGTGAAGCTGGGAAACAAGAACAAGAGCAATACATCCAATGATGATGGTGATGATGATGAGTTGTTGTTGTGATGTTGATGATGATGAAGTGTTGATGGTTAGGAAGATCGTTGTGGTAGGGATGATGAATCATAACTGATGATTTCTGTTAAGTATATCGGGCACCTTCTTTCACTGCTGCTGCCGACATGTTTTGACTTGCTCCACTGGTCGAAAACCACACAAGGCCCGTAGTTTTCTACAGACATGAGTTTTATGCACATCATACATGCAAAATTGTTTGTGTATAAATTTGTATAATTATCATTTTGGTATAGCATCAGCCCAACTAGCATAGATCTACATGTAGGTTCTACATTCCGAATCATTTATATAAGTGACTATACGTAGTTTTCACGAAAATACCAAAACCCAGTGAAACTGGTTTCGGATTGCTTAAAATTCTCACTTTTGAATGAAACCCTGGAACTGGACAATCTTGTTATATAGTTTGAAGGTTATAGTCCATAGGAGCCATGGGACTGGTATATTTACCTACATGAATGGTGGATTTTTTATGGTAAATTAGTAGGTAAATATGCAGTCCCATGGATCCTAATTATGGGTAGACAATTCTTATAATCTGTCGAGGAAATAAGCTGAAATTATCTATATAGCAACAAACCAAAGTCAAGGGCATTTCAAGGTGCAATGCTTGTGCAGCTTGTTCGCAAGCCACGTAACGTACACAAAATGTGATGCATCAATCATTCCGAATCAGATTTCCAAACTGTGTCTCGTCTCAATTTTTTGGACCGACACAACATGAACTGCCACAGTACTTTATTCAAGCTGGAATTTATTGGTTGATTTGATTCTTACATATTCTTACAAGCCGAGCCCTTCATACTGAGGGATGCAGATCTAAAAAACAACCATCATTCCATAGATGTTTTTTCTTTTTACCAAAGGTTGTTTCTTTTTGAGTTCATGTTTCCACAGCAAATGCATGTTTCAACTTTGGGATTTACAGAAGGGGCACATAAAATGCAGGAAAATATCATTGGGCCGACGGGCGCAACTTTGTCGGACAGTTTGGAATGCCCAGCGGATGGGGCCATCAGGGCTTCACCATCGTTCCGGAAGGTTTCCATTTTCTCGTGTTGTGGGATGTACATCTGTTAAAACAAACGACTTGCTGGTTGCTGGATTTGAAGGTTTTCCGAAAGAATCACATGAAATGTTTTTTAAATATGTTTTGGGCCGTAAAGAGATATGATGGTTCCTTTTTTTATCACAAAAGGTGTGCCAGTTATTTGGGTTTCAACTATGTAATGTTGATTAATGTTGCATGTTTGGTTGTTTTCCCTCTGTTGTTATTTCTAGCAGTCGAACCTTCTCATTTAGCGTAGCATTGACCACTGTTTGCCAATGATGTCAGCAAACTTTTGCTTGTGGTGAAATTCTGAAATGAGTTCCGGCATTGTTTAGATCCCATAGGATCCACTGGACTGGTATGTTTACCTGCTATTTGACCACGAAAAAATCAAAAACTCATGTAGGTATCTATACCAGAAAATGGCATCAATCTTATTTAACCAAACGGATCCTTGTTTTCTCCCAAACGCCATGCACAGCTGAGGTGGAGACAAGACCAAATTCACGGCAAAGGCCGACAAAAAATGGCTGGGAGAGATTAGGCCTTTTGAGAACAGTGTAGTGATATACATCATATTATATGAATCATGTATGTTTCACAATTACGTTTGCATAGCGGTTAATATATATATATATATATCTCTTGAAAGTCTAGAGGATGACTTGGCCTCAAACACAAGCGTCTCAACACAAGCGTCTCATTCAGAGTTGACCTTCTGATTCGAGAGTGGAAAGACCATCGTTTAAATATCCAGCTGTTCTTCCTATTGAAGCAAAACCTTTGACTTTTTCTTTGGGGAATATCTAACTTTGAGACATCCCCATGTGGTTTTATTCTATACTATCAGAATTTCCTGTTGCAGCAAAGGTTGCTTGTTTTCCTGATTTGCGAACACTTCATCGGAGCCCCCGATGGTTTTCACATCAATGGGGACGTGAAGCGGAATTGCAATCAGACAAGACAAGCACCCTCCAATGCGATATGAAATTGAGGTTGTAAATTTGTGTAGTGTAGGTGAACACATTGGTGAACACTTATATTATATACATGCATGATTCATAATTTGTTATAGATTAGAAGTGATGGAATGTTCAAATCAAGTCTGATGATTGCAGTTGATTTCAAAGCAAACTTCTAGTATGCAGCGGATCACCATGTATTTGTAGAGAGTAACATGATCTAGAACTGTCCCATGTTTTCAACATGTCTTTTTGGTTTGGAATTGGATTGTTGATTGTTTGTTGATACAACAGATGTATAATTCGATATTTTCTTGATTGTTATCCCCTTCCCTGATGAAAATCTGAAGGCACCTTTTCATGGCCAGACGGCCGGAGCTATGAGGGCGAGTGGCTTGTTTTCCGCAGGTCTAGGGATTTGGCTTCAAATTCATGGGGATATAAGACAAGCATATCACTGGAACCTGTAGAATGCAAGCATATAAACAATGTTATGTATATGCATTCATTTTACATATTACCTAATAGCTTGTAGGATTGAGTTGGGTTGGTGCCTTCATTGTTTTGCTTAAAGCCATTGAGTGATCACACTTTGTTTAAGGCTGTTGAGAATACTATGTTCCTTTTACATATGGCCGGGGTTTGCTGCTCTCTAGCAACCTATGGGTTCTCTCGAATGTGTAAGTGAAAATATCCTGATGTTCCAGGGCATGTGGTTGTTGTTGTTGTTGTTGTTGTTGTTCTTGTTCTTGTTGTTGTTGTTGTTGCTGTTGTTGTTGTTGTTGCTGTTGCTGTTGTGGTGAATGTGGTTGAGTGGTGTGTACTATACACTTAAGTTGCCACACCTTTTTCTTGATAACTGGATTATCATTCTTAGGGAATCTGAAGGAATCTGAAATGTTTCCACGTTTCTGTCCTTAAGCTCTTCGTTGAGGTATGAATTGGACAAGAAGCATGGCATGGGTACCTTTATTTGGCCCGATGGTCGCAGGCGTGTGGTGTTCGGGAGTCAGATTTCAGTGCAGTTTGCGTTTTCATTGGCTGACAAAATTTCTCCGAGAATGGGACCAAATAAATCACAACTGATGGTACTCTTATAATCTCTTTTATGTCAGGTAAAAGATTTGTCATCAGAATTTGTGCCTGATGGAGCGGTGACATTTAGTCCTCATGTCAATCCATTCCTAGGAATTTTAATGAATCACTGGAACTTGCACTTCGACTGCTCTGAGAAACCAGTGGTAGTTTCTCAAGAAATCTCTGATCTGCGATTCAGAGCGAAGTTGTTCCAAGCCACTTTATGTTGTTTGGCACCTGCCAGGTATGAAGGAGAATGGGCTTATGGACATCAACATGGCAAGGGGTGTCTATATAAGCCTGATGGTTGGGGGCACTTAGAAGCTGAGAAAGGGAGTTTAGATCGGAGATAAATCAGTTGTCCAATACAGAAACTACGGATATTTGCATACCATACTCCAAGTAAACCCCGCCATTCCGAGCGATTTTACACCTTTTTTCGAATCCACAATGCAATAGTTGAAATTTCAAGAAGTTGGGGGCACGAGAGGACAAGCCCAGCGCTGTCCGAGGCTCGAAAGAAGAAGGGACTTGGTCCCAAGGCAAACTCCTTTGATGATCTCTTTGTCGCACCATTTCAAGAGCCGGAAGTTGAAAACAAATTGCCCAATACCCATGCAGATTATCCATCTAGGATGTACGCTGCTCCGCATTGTGGGTTACATTTTGCACTGCCCCAGTGGGCTACTCAAAACATTTTTTGAATATTCGTAAGCGGACTATTTGTGCTGTGAAATGGTGGCCATTGGAGATATAGCTGCTAGCTTTCTAGCAGATTGCTTTTGTAGCAATGTAGAAGCACTTGTGTGATCACTAAGACCCTTTGATTCTCAGCAAACCTTGGATTCAAACCAAAATACACAGTCTTGTGGATACTGATCACTGGGAATCTGCAGAAATCACGGATGTTTGTCATTTACCAATGTCATATCTTTGCAACTCAGCAAGGACAATGCAGGGGTCCCTTCGAAACTAGGTCCAGGCTAAACAGTTGAAGTACAGTAGGTTTGCATACAAAACACCTACTGTAAAATAGATGGATTGAGTGATTGAGTATCATATTTCATTTTCTGAGCACATCAGCAGGGAGAGGTACAAGCACATCAGCAATAGTTAGTTGAAAGCAAATTGTTTCCAACGACTTTGGACTGTCGGTGTCATTGGAAATGTTGTTTAGAAGTCTACAGTTGCATGCTTTAAATGGCCTCCGACTCTTTGGTTCTTTGGATCATCCAATACTGACGTACAAAATCTGGGTCTAGTTGGTTTGATGTCGGTGTTATTGAACAGGAATCCCCAAACAAATATAGGCGTAGTCACAGAAAGAACCTCCAAGCAACCTACATTTCAACAGAAAATATCAAGCTCATCAAGTCTCTTACAGTGATCACATCAGCTATCCGTCCAGACGTTTGCCGAGCCATTGGCCAAGCCATGTGCGGCATGAACTCAACAGCGCATGAGTTCCGGCAGATGGAGATGGTATTTTTCACGGGTTTTCCAACTATTGCAATGGTTTTGACTTGTGGAATTGACCATGTTTTTTTTTTTCCGGGATCTATAGCCATTCTTATATAACACAACGTGGGATTCATTGACTTCAAGTTCCATGCTAGTTGGTCACACAATTGCATTGCATTTTGCCCAGACGTTGAGAGATTTTGAAACCAGTTTCCCAATTTAATTCCACCGACTCTAATGCAGCAACGCAGGTGCAGATATTTGGAAAGGATTTTCAAATAGATTTTTAGTAATTTTTAGACAAAACCCAGATTATACATTTTTTTGGTACACGCGCATGTAAAAGTTTTCTATGCTTGGTGGTTGCAATACTTATAACCTTGGACTTCGGAACATAATTGGACGTGGATGTAAGTTTAGGTTACATCATTTTGATTATGCAGTTGTATACTGTATTTCATGATAGAGACAATGCGAATTTCAACCTGCAAATACACTCACTAGAATACCCTCCAGAGAACTAAGATATCCCATCCAAAGGCAGTTGGGAAGATGAGTTTCCTTTCCCGTTGGTGGGATATCTTAGTTCCCAGGAGGGTAATGATTTGTCTAGATTCCGGTCAAGCTGATTTTTGGACGTTTGGTGTGCTGTCAAGACTGCACAAAAGACTCCAGAGTGGTGACACAAAGCCAGGTGAATCTTCAATCAACAATATGTGTTCCTTGTACACGTGGCTATTCACGAATGGTTGCCAATGTGTTTCGCTTGTTTGAATCACGGTGTATGATGTATAGAATCATTGAAGACTAAAGATTTCCATAGCAACAAGCCAACCAAATTGATGAGAGATAACCATCCATTGATAAGTGGTCATGGTATTTGCCAACAAAAACTCCAAACTCCTCGACTATCGCAGTATCCCAAAGGCCGAGACCCGCAGGTTCATTGATAAATCGACCTTAAACAGATGGTTGTTTTCAGCTGACGGTTTCAGACGACAAGAAACTTTGGCAGCTGGCAGTTTTATGTGTGCTTCCAAGCATTGTTTGGTGTTGATGACAGAAAGTGCAAATGTTTGTTAAATGTGGTTCCAGCCCAAGGATGGTTTCTGCCCAATTCGCAGATATGTGTCTTGTCCCTCTCTACTAATACTATGCTGTATATTTACCACGATATCATTATTTCTGGTGGCAAGAATTCAGTGTTTGGAGAGATTGGATACGTTGATTTGATACCATTGGAAAAGGACAGTAATCTTGTCAACCATTTGCAGCTTTGATGGGGAAGTGTCCAGTCATCACAGGCTTGTCAAATATATCAAGTCACATTGAGATTCTTGAAGCAAGTGACTTTTTTGTGTTTCCTGAAGGTCTAGGCCCCGGAATCCAGTTATTCATAGTAGAGAAGGTTTTCTGAGACAAGTCTTTAGAGTAGAGCAATGCATTGCAGTACCATTTGACTGCCTTTCCGCTCTGCACCACGGTACGCACAAAGTGCAGAGTGCCCGACTGACCGCCAAATGGTGGGAAGATGGCTGGTGATGTTCAAAACCTTAGTGTGTGCCGTTTTGAATGGAAGACTTGTTGCAATTCATGCAATAGCCTTAGTATATTCTTCAAATATACTTTTGCCATGGCATAAGTATACTTTTATGAGCAGTAGATAAGTGCCGAGAAACAGTTTTATTTATACACATACAGTCATACTGACAGATGCCATTGTTTTTTTGTATACATATATTTACAGACCCTGGAATTGTATACAAACAATCAAAGCAGATCAAAACACGTGTGTTTGTATCATGTAACTGTATATGCATGCATATACATATGTATTTATGTATATACGTATGTATATGTAACATATGTACATGTTTTATATACATGTATGTATCATGTACGTACAGTACATGTATTCTTTGTAGCTTTCTCATATACTTGGATTTACGTTTGCATACATTTTGGTGAATATATTGAGACAGTCAGCGACAGTTTGTGAGGGAACATTTCGAGTCTTTACACACAAAAACACACATAAACCTTTGAGTTGTTGGTGCATCTCCAATTTGGTTGGTCTGCCTGTATGGAGCTGAGACAAAAAGACTTCACCCGCCCTTACTCTTTCATACAGGACACCTCCATCTCATTGGTAAGCTGCGCTGAGTTGTTGATACTCGTTCCTCCTGATAGTTGAAAAGATTTTTGGCCATACATCGGGAATGTTGTGTTATATAAATTTAAGTTCTCCAAAATCATCCATTCTGGGTGGAAATGAGGACTCCACATCTTGCAAGCTGAAACATGTATCCACGTTGTCCACTGGAACTCTGGAGCTGACAACTGATAGAGCTACGTATGTGAAATGTACTTGGGTAAATCACCAATTGAGATGAATAGGTTGTATGTATTTCTTTTAAAGTTGTATGCATATATCTAGGAAACATAGATTGACATCCTTTGCTTTTTGTGTGTGTATGTGTCTACAGTTCTGAAAGTATACATATATAATCATGTATATTTAATATGTATGTATATATATGTATACATATGCGCTGTTGTTATGATACTTGTGTATAGTTTCGCCCATTTTGGGTGTGCTTCAGTTCCAATTTGCAGACAACACTACTCTTGCCGTTTCGAGACCACCGGCCGACGGCGGGTGGGGCCCGACCCGCTGGGTCATGTCCTGCTGAAGGTGCTGTCCATTAATCATCCGTGTTTTGTTGGGTTGACTGTGTTTCAGGACCAAAGGAACACCCAATTGGATGATCCATAATTTCCTAACAATGAAGGTTTTGAAGATATGACTGGAGTATGAATATTTCAAGGTATATGTTTGAATGATGCTTGTTCATCACTTCATTCAAGTTGTTTTCATGTTTGAAGGACCTATTGGAAAAGATACTTGATGAATTGATGAATGAATATGTGTATAAATGCGTAATAACTAGCAGAAAAGTAGGTAGCAAGTATATCACCTGCGATCCATATGCCTTTTTTGTTTCTCCGTTCCTCCTGTTGAGACGGCCATGTCAGGCAGGACTTCCAAACGTAGTTGAGGTCTGTGTGACCCACACCTCCGCTGGACTCGATGTTGGGGGAACTCAGAGTTCACAATGGGATGCGACAGGTCAACGAAACCCGTAGTTCCAGTGACATTTCAGGGACAAACCACCATGTGTATGTAGACTTTTCACTAGTACAATCTCACTATGGTAAAA
Organism: Breviolum minutum Mf 1.05b.01; assembly: GCA_000507305.1. Classification (NCBI taxonomy): domain Eukaryota; class Dinophyceae; order Suessiales; family Symbiodiniaceae; genus Breviolum; species Breviolum minutum. The sequence continues at coordinate 22,338 of DF239762.1, forward strand.
GGATGTGTGAGGGGAATCAGTATTTCAGAAAGATATACAAGACCGGCCGGAGTTGATTTGTGATTGGAATGCTTTTTATGGGTCATTCATGTGAATCCAAAGATGCCAATATAAATGTCAATGATAACCGTAAATAATCTTATTTTTTGCACGATGCCTGTCTATTTCCATGAATGCATTATGTTCCATCTATGGCCGGAATTGATGTAAAGTATTAGTTTGCTAAGCAGACAGAGTTTGGCACCAAGCAAAAAAGGTAGAGGCGGGTACTCTATATACAGTACCTCCACTTTGGTAGTGCACCTAAAAGTCTATACACCAAGGATGGAAGAAGTTTCAACCACGACACTTCTCTAATTCTGAACAATTCTGGACATATACTGTAATTGCATAGAAGCATGTGGATACACATGTCAAGAATCTTGTTGTATCCAATGTTAGATATAAGTCTCAGTGAGGCCCAATATGGCTTGGGTCCATGTGATTCTGGTTGCGTTGGTAGCGGTACGGGCCCCAAGCAGATTTGGATGGTTCCCATGGCGAAACGCCTAGAATGTTAGCAAGGTAGATTGGGAAACGACCGTAGAAAACAGAGATGCATGGACGAATCATGGTTCATAGCTGTATGAAAAATTATTGACACCGTATGACTCAATGACTATCACAACTTTTGATGGCCAACTGTATGCAATTTTTGTTCGTCCAAACGCAGTGCGCAGCGTCTTTTCCTCATGGGACTGAACGACAGCAAAGTTGTTCCCTTGTTGGTTGATCCGTTTTGAGGGCCTGCATCAAGGTCTTTCAAACAAAACGTGTCATGTCACCAAGAACAGTTAGAAATGAAGACTCGCAGTTTGGAAGACAAGCTGCATTTACACCTCATAATAAAAGGAGAAGATGCCAAATATTTTTTTGTCAGGGCAAAATGATGTAAGATGTATGTTTGTTTTTTAAATTGTTTCAGGACACCGTATTGCTCCAATTTGTGGAATCCAGTTCAACCAACGTCTCAAAGAGAAGCCACAAATCGGTTGGCTCTCGGTCGAAAGGTTAATGATTCAAGGGAGGATGGTGGGCTCAGACACCAAGAGCAAACATACTATTACTAAGATACCATGATGATGGGTGGTTGATATTAGTTGACGGTAGTGATGTATATGAAATGTGATTGTGTAGTAAGTGAAACAATGTCATATGTCATATTCATGATAAATGTATGTTATCCTCAGATCTTGTTATATTCCATCAAGACTCATCATGTCCGATAATCTGCCATCATGTCCCATTATATCCCATCCTATCCTCTCACTGTGTTGGATGCATGATTGTATCCATGTTCTAGCCATACTCCAGTATATTCGACTGTAATCCGTGCAACAACAACTTAACCACTTCCGCTCATTGAGGGTCACTTTTGACTCTTTCAATCATCCAGGATGGTGCATCTGTACTTCGTGGTCAATCTAGGCGTCGATGTTTCTATGGGAGATTCCAGAGTTGTCAACTTTGAACAGATCCTTTTCTGGAAATATTCGAATTGTACTTGTATAGATTTGATTTGCAATATGGAAAGAACGTGCATTTTGGGGATCAATTTTCACTTGCACTGTCAAACACATTTTGGACACGCGCGCGCACACACAGCAGCTGCTGAAGTTTGTTCAGCAACTGCGGCACTGGGAGATGGCTAAGATCACAGGCAAATCATGCAATTAACTTGGTTGCTTACTTGCGCAAACGCACCAGATCCAGGCCCTTATACATGTGTTTGGTCAAACAGGTTTCTTAGTGGCATACACAATCAAATCAGCAACTCATCCTAGTGTGATATATCGTTTCACTTCGGTATCATTCTTTCCACTGTTGCCTTACACTCCGACAACAGACCTCACCCCATGACTTGGAAAGTTCTCATCCACCTTGATCACATGTCAACTGTCTTGCTTTTGGCAGACAATCGCACATCTCCCAATCTGTTGGGGAAACTCAGTGTTTCTGGTGGTGTTTTGACCCTGTGCTTTTCTCTCTCGGACCTATTGAGTTGGAATTTGAAGATCAAGGATGTCCAAATCTAGTTGGAACCTTTGGACATTAGCGTCCATTTTTGAAACAAAAGTGCCGTCGGCAATGGGTTGAATTGATTCTGGGTCAGCAACAGCTTGAATTTCCTTTTCGCAAGTGTCAAGTGTCATGTAACAGATCCTGTGATTTTGATATCTATGACGATCTATGGTTATATTCAGAGACACACTATCCCTCTCTCCCTCAGATATGTTACAATTTACATAGATTATATACGGTCTCTCTCTCTCTCTCTCTTAGCATCCAGTCAACCCTGACAGACAGACAGACCTTTTGGGGGGCCTGGACCCCGGTCGCTTTTGGCTAAGGACGCTGTGCCGCTGGCTGTCACGCCTCCAAGGACGCGGTTCCTGTCAAACATGTAGGGCCAACGTTTCAAACGTGGCAATGGAAGGGAATGAAGCTCGGGGGGGTGATGCTGGTATAGGACTTGCTGAAGGATTCTGAAGGATTCAAACATGTCCTCAGCCTCAATGTGAGCATCCTCAAAACATTAGAACACGGGGACGCATTTGACGCTTTATCCCAAAACGGCCTGTAAACTTTAATACAGGGAGTAGGGACTTAGGGAGTTCTCCTTTGTGAGCGGTTGTCTTGCTTGGTGAGGTATTCAAATAGATTGTCTAGTCCGGTTTCATTCCTCCATATTTGCATAGTGCATAGTCCTTTGCTAAGACGCGAACTTGGAACCTTTTCTTCGGTCCGAAGCATGGCCATTGGACGCGTGGATGTTAGCTTCAAACAAATGAGAGCCGCTTTGCGATTCGAAAGGAAGCCATATTGATCTTGTGTATTGTTACCCATGAATCATCATGAAATATCACGGCTTGATAAGTACGACAGGTTCACATAGGTTACGTAGGTTTGCCTCATGTTCAAAAGAGACCCCGAGTTTGAAACGTTTTAGGTAATATGTTTTGATATAAAAAACATTTGCAGCCATGCTGCATTAGGAGCCCGGCCCCATCTTCAATCTATGGCAAGCTCTACGTGGGAGTACCACCACAGGTGGGTTGGATGATGGGATGATGGGATGATGGGATGGCATTGCTGCCAATTCTGGAATCTGAAGTTCTGAAGATTGACGTTTCTTCCACGTTGGGTACAAACAAATGGGTGGTCAAAAAGTTGATGTGATAGAACAAGTATGAACATCTTCGGATCAGACCATTTTCAAAAAAAAACGCAAGCGATCCAGACCTGTGATCCAGACTCCCCAGTACAGACCTTGTCAAGGGAGATGATCTACACCTTTTCATCCAGACCTTTAGAATGATGAGTAAGACGATGTTGATAGGATGCTGACAGTGAACAACCTCCTAAGAAGAAGATATACTGTGAGCTCGCATAGCTGATGGATACTGAACGTGCCCTCCTCGATTCCAGAGGTCCAAATCACCGGGGAACGATCCAGAGGGCATACCCTTTATGATGTGTATATGACATAATATATATATATATGTATATATTCATGTATTCATATTGTTTCTTGAATCACATGGTACACAGTTTTATACATATATATAACATACATATATAGTCTGGGATTTGGATAGTCTAGAGATGTCCAGAGAGTTAACTTTGTATGAATCTCTGGTGAGAAAGCTTCCACTCCAGGAATTCCTGGTGGTCTTCGATACAGGCAGCGGTAATCTGTTCCTACCAGACAGGCGCCGACAGGGTGACCATGGGTGACCATTTGCCCGTTCAGCGGAACCCCAAGATGTATCCTCCTAAAGTCTGAAAGTGACTGTGGTTGGTAAGATGATTGTTTGATCCAGGTGATTCAAAGTGACCTTTTCATCCCCCAGTTGGAGGTCACTTAACCATTTAAAAGGGTCACTTAACCATCCCCAAAAGGGCACTTTGAATCACCAGGATTGGACTTTTTCATTCCGGTGGTATGATATATGTTCCTTCCCAAGGAATGATATGTCTCGAGAAGAAAGTGTAGACATGAAATTGATCAGACCAAAGAAAGACTAAGAAATGAATTTGGCCTCCAATTTCCAGTAGACGAAGATGCCTTTTTTGTTGGACAAAATCCTTCACGATTCACGAGCACATAATAGTTTTAAAATTATTTGCATTTTATAGTAAGTACCATAGCAGTCTTTCAAATTCCATCCATCCCAACTGGCCAGTCCTGCATTTTCTCCAACTGTTTCCGTGAACCTTGAGGACATGTCAATCAACCTCCTGCATGACCAAGCACAGATATGACAAGTTGCTGAGTAGAGCTGCCAAGGTGGGACAAACATGGGATGATTGTTGTGAAATTTTCACCACGATTTTTGGGGAAATGATTCCCAATTTTGACGATATGATATTTTTCAAAGGGGTTGGTTCAACCACCAACTATAGGGATGATTGTTTCAATTTCTCCCGTTTTTGGAGTGTTTCTTTTAGCCTGGGATGGTTAGAGGATCTATAAAACGGGCATGTTTAAGGGGCCTGTGTAAAGGGCGTATGCAGGACAACTTTGATGACTGCCAGAAACAGGTGACTGATTGCAACTCCCGTTTGCAGCGAAACAACGAAATCACAAAAAGAAGTCAGATCTATAAGCTAGAATGTGATATATGGATTAACTTCATTTGAAATCTACAAACAAAACAACACAAGTTTATCTCAGCTGATTTGGATACTAATCTACCTTTCCTTTCATGACTCATGACTTGGTGATAATTCAGATGTCCTTCGTGGATGTGGATGTCGAAAGTAGGACATCCATACGAGAGGCAAATAGAGGCAATAAGTACTCTGATTACTGAGTATAATCTCATGTTGGCAAATGGGGGAACGATCCCATTCCAGTCGAAAAGACTTAATTATTTTATTTTAGTACACGATGGATGATTGTAAACATGTGTTTCCTATATGTGAAGTTGATGTACGTATGGAAGTTTGGGGTGGTCATGGTGTCCATGTTCAGCTACTGTCATCGGTTTCTTAGGCTTTTTTGGAAGAATGCAACAGCAGATGCTTTGATCAGAACTGGACACTCTACTTGGCCACACTCACTCTGTATATAAAGCAGTTGTGCAGTTCTACTCGGGAATTCTAATGCAACATGTTTGGCCTGTGCAAGAACAGAGTTTGTGGAGGTTGCATGTTGCATACCAGGTATCATTTGAAGCAACCCAGAACACCGTTGTGTGATATGTAAATTGCAGCACTGATAAGCTTACAACATGTTGGGCCCTCCATGTGGCCTCACACCTGCCCAGGTGTCAAATTCTACATCAGATGTCAGTGGACTCAGTTGGGACACTGATCGATAGGAATGTGTGTTTCATGATGAGTTTTTCAAAAAAGCAACATTATTGTTGTAATAGATACATCGGAATCTCATGATATCTCTAATTAGGTAAGTTCAGGACCCCTACATTTGGCTTTAAAGCTGTGAGTTGGTAGTCGACCGTGAGCATTGGCGTGTTTCTCCATCCTCTCATCGTTGTGGCAAAGTGATTGGACGGTGGCAGAACATAGAAGAAGGGAGGTGATCATCTAGATGATGTGTCTGAGAATGCAACTTAGTGCCAGCTAGATGCAGGAGTCTTCCAGAAGCAGCCCATGGGAGCTGTTACAAACTTTATGTTTGGTTTAGATGATGAGTTTGGATGAGCACACATTTGACAGCTTGATCGCGCATGTTTCCAACCGAAGTGATTGGCTCAGTTTACGCGTTCACGCGTCGCTGTCATGGTGCCAGCCGCACTGCAGGATGGACTTCAGTCCGAGGTAGCTTGGAAATTGTTAGTCGCAAAAGAAAGTCATGAAGTCATGTAGTCTAGTTTGACTAGTTTGTATCCTTTGTTGATGTTTTTTGTCATGTTGATCTTGCTCTTTATGGACATGAATTAGTTGAGCATCATGAGGTGCAGGTTGATGTGGAGAGTGAGTAGCCAATCACACTAAAGGTATTGAGGAGTTGATTGCGCGCTTGAAGCATGTGAAGGGGCACAGTCATTGATTCGGCTGTTTGGTATGTTGTGGGTGACACTCCCATGGAATTTGTGGAATATATATAGATGGGACGTAAACACAGATTGTTCCATGAATGACTCTGGTGTGATTTTACCAATTCCACTTGTTTACCTGTAGTAGCTAGATTCTAGATAATCATCAGCACATGAAGGGGTATACTAGTGTTATTCCGTGTTATACCATTATCCATCACTACACCGATTCATACCATAGTCCCTCTTAGAGATAACGTTTACAAAGCGACCCAACGAACAAAAATAACTCTAGATGTACATGTCACTTTGAGAACTTGTCCAAGTCAACCCAACCAGTTTTCTTTTCAAATGTGTTTTTTTTGGATATCCCTTTCAAATTGGTTTCTTTATGAATTCATATGTTTTTCTCATTTCCCTTTCCAAAAGCCATCCGACGCACTTAGCGTTCGCACACCCAGAGGGACACTTCTATGTTCCCATCATTTCCGCGTTTGCGACCAGGGACAGTCAACCGGGTGTCAACTAAGGCTGTGGTATGGGCCTGCTTAGCAGTAATTTTCCTGCTGCTAGCAATCTGTGTCTTGGCAGTGAATTAAAATTCTTGTGACCAACTGTGCAGCTACAATGCGTTTGTAAGGCTGGCTCGAGGTGGATGACATGTTCCAACCTCCCAGATACCCAACATTTCGTAGAAAGTGAAGGATGTGTCACCTTGCTTCCCAGGATTCACCATGTCTATTTATAGCCATTTTCAGAACTGTACCGAGAAAGTTTCAGGGGGTCGCTTTTTGATGCATCTCCCAGGGGCTCTACGGCGTCCTCATCCATCCACGAATGCCAAGTGGCCATCTATGACTGGAGGGCTTTGCTTGGGGAGAGATATAGATCTGGGGAGTTAATCAATATCAACAGGATTCTTAAAACGGTGCTTGCTTACAAACTAACACCAGCTTCTCTTGGATTTGCATTACAAATCGTTTTAGCAAAAATGGGAAAACGACAACAACATGTACGCAAGCTCTTGTATCCTGTCGTGTTGTCAAAGACAGAGGAATTAGCATGAACTACATATTTTGTGCAGCCTTGGAAAGGGGGGTTCGAGACGGTTTCAAAGGGTAACTGTGCGATTTATATATGTTCAATTGATATTCATACTTTTGTTTTGATAGTTATGAAGAAGCATGCATGTTGTGTGTGTGTTGTTGTGGATGCATTTGCTTTGCTGGAGCTACTCTAGAGTTTTTATGTGATGAGACATCAGGATGTGAAACTCCGTTTACTACATGTTGAAGAATGTTTGATGCTCATCACATGATATCATGCGGTCTTGTGTGTGGCAAGGTCACCAACTATTGCTAGTTCTCAAATCTCAAAACAATATTCAGCACAAGCTGAGGTTTCGACAAAATGAAGTCAACATGGAACCCTCGTTGATGTTGCATTTGATGTCCTTTGTGAGTTTTCCTAAACTGGTTGCACGCTTCGAAACCGTTCATTAGTCAGCTGTACCGAGTGTATCTCTTGAACAGATGTCGAGACTGCTGAAGCCCATCCTGTCCCTGTTTTGATGTGTTTTCATTGCTTAAATTTAAGAACGGTATTCACCTCATGAGACATGAAACTGTTTGTTTCATGGGGATTCTCAGAATGGCCTCTAATTTAATGATCCATATGAACAAGGATTGTTAAATGCCTTGTGTAATTTAACTAACCAGGTTTCTTTTCAAACGCCTCACATGTGTAGTTTACAATATGTTATGATAGATTTTACATGTCCAAAGGACCTTGGTAGGACTTCAACACCACTTAGTTTTTTTTGTTTAATGTTCTTTCCCGTGATGACAAGGGCCCAGTAGACAAGTAAGTGTTTGCTTCAAGGCACGCAGATGCATCCAGTGTCAGACGTGACTTCGGAGTGCAGGAGAGATGAAGTCACCAAAACCATTTCTACCGACACAGTTTCCACCAGTACAGGCATCAGGGATGACAGAGGGATGATATTGTGCAACGGAGGTCGTGTGGTAGTGATGCAGGATGTTTTAAAGACATGAGATGTTCGTGCGGGAAGTGATACAGCACATGTAATATACAATCAGAAAGTCACAGCAGACGTTGGGCATTTTAGGTGAATTGAAGTCAATCATGTATTAGGGAAGGGCTTAGTCGACTTTTCAACTAGTTTCCTAGTGGGATTGGCAGAGTCATGGACAAATGGATTGAAGAAAAGGCTTCAGAATGCCGACCGTGGGCCGAATTCATCTTTGGTGATGCCCATGGTTACAGCTAGGCTAGAGTCGCCATAGATAGTCCCAATTTGCATTGCTTGATATTGTATATATATATATATGTATATATGTACTTATACTTATAAAATATGTTGATATACTTTGAGGCAGCATGTGCACATGTTGATATACGTATATATCATACATATATATATATATATTCACACATGGAGATATACTCACTCTGCAACCTATATGCATATTTAGGATGTGACATGCATTTGTTGATTTATTGTATGAATTCATGTTTATATTTTGTTTCTTTCAACTGACTTCCCATCCATTTCCTCAATACGTCCCGATGCTAGGTTCTGACAGTCCATGTAGCTCCTCGAGCGACCAGGTCGTCGGGCCACAAGCATTGCCCAGTAAAAATGAAAGGAATAAGGAATGAGGATTTCGTGAATCTTTTGAGGATTTCATGAACCTTTGCTTTCCCAAGAATCTCTTCACACCATATTTCTGTTTTTAGGTGTAAATTGGGTGTTACACTTTTCAAGATCGAAAGTTAAGAGAATGAATCAAACAATCTGTTTGTCCGTATTTGTTCAGGTTACCTAGAAGCACCTAGGAACAACTATGCCAACATGATGTCAATCCTGGGCCGTTTGGATCAACCGGGTGCAACAAATGTACATCAACGAAAAGTTTGAACAATACTAAAACAGCGTACTTTACAACCACACATTTTAGGCTAAGGACTCTACATTGTGCTTCAGAGGGGGGCGATTCGGATGTCGGACCTACCCGAATTCCCGTTGTTGTTGTTGTTGTTGTTGTAGTTGTTGTTGTCGTTGTTGTTGCAATTTTTTATGCACTATGCAACTATGTACATATTTGATTATATATTCCATCACCTTACTCCAACTTCATCAAACCAAAAACCACTCAACTCCCCTTTGGCACCACCTTTCGCCAGGCGTCTGTCGTGACCTGTTGGGCCTTGAAGGTGCCGATGATGCGGTTTCCAGATTGTTGATGGACAAAAATCCGGCTAACCGGTTGATATGGTATATAAATATATATATATATATGGAAATATATCATATCATATATCCCATTACTTACATGGGGCTTGTACATGTCAGGTGGACCTGTTGATTTTTTTATATCAACATGGAATACGATGGAACAAGTGTTTCCTGGATGGTCTATTTTTTCAGGGGCGTTTTGGTTGGTTTTGAGGGAGGGTATATAGATATTTAATGGATTCAAAGTCTGTGATCATTGGTTCTCAGAAGTTGTGCTTTTCAGCTTTACGCAGAAAGCACCCCAGTTCTGTCGCACATGGATTTCAGTGCAGGATTTCTTTGCACCTTGCATGGGAGGTGTTAGCAGCGCTACTTGGTGATGATATTTTGATGAAAACAAAGTGACAAGTGAATGAGTTCTCTTTGATTCTCTTTGGTTTCACCATCAACACAACATGGGGATGGTTTCAATAGCAACTAGTGTCCAGATGCCTTTTGTGGAACTTGGAGGAATAAATTTGGAATGACCTTGAAACAACCAGCATAACATGTTGGATCAGGGTAGACCTCAGCTAGTACCTCATCAGCGGTCGTTGGAAATTATAGGGGTTCCCCGCATCGAATTCCCCAACATTTTTTGACGTTCAATCAATTCAATACAATCTTACCAACGCATTTAGGTTCATTCATGGGTCCCGTTTGTTTATACTTTTCATTTTGATGTGACAAACAGCATTGACAGTGAGATCGCTATAGTAAAACATGGCAAGGAAAAGGTAGTTCTTGTGATTGTCCAAGTGGACATTGTATTGGTAGATATTTTGTGTACTTATCCCCGAGCTTACAGATCCAATTGTATAATATGACCTCAGTGTATGCATCATGAGAATCCAGATGCTGTCCCCTTGTGATCACACAGCATATCATATCCATGTCCTAAGAGGCTGAGGTGGTTACAACATCAAGGGACTAAGGGTGCACATATTTGAGAAGCCAACGAAATCCCTAGGACTTCTAATACTGACACGCTTCTTCACTTAAGGATGCCCCGCGACCAGCGGTGTCTACAAGGGGCTGGAATGTTGAGTGCCCTCAACTGGTTGCTGCCTAGTCACTGACTGGTACACGCATCATCAAGTCTCAAAGGAAAAACAACATTAAAGAACTATCATTACGGCATGTTGGTCATTGCGGGCCAATATTCCAGTGTTCTATTTCTTAGGTTCTTGGCCTAGCCCCATCAATATCGTCTTGTATCAAATTGGCCGATCTCTGCTATTTTTCTAAGGTTCTTGGCCTTATCAATTCTAGAATGAACTTAACAAAAACACATGCAGAACCACTACAAACGTCTACAAACACGCTTGTCGGGTTTGTTTGTGACCTCAACGTAAGTTCTCAAGGAGTGACAAGCCATTCGTGGACCAGGATGAGATAGAGTCAAATATATTATATATATACATGGTCGTTGTTCCATGGATCATCGTTGTTTGTGAGGTGTGGAAATCTGGAACTTAAATTGATTATAGCATACTGTATATACATGCTTACGTATAATAATACATGCATGTGAGTACAATTCCATCCTGTAACAAAATGACATTGCTTTCATTTTATGGTGCCATTGCTAAATACCAAAACTCAAACCACTTTGGTTGCGCGAAACTGTTTTGCCGGTCATGAGATGCCGCAGCAGGTACAAATTTGGATACTCCAGGCGCGGCAAATTTTGTGGTCGAGATCAGCCACTGTAGAAAATACAAGAGACTAACATCAGAAAAAGTACGTTTTTCTTGGTCAAGGAGTCAAGGGAAGATTTTCAGAACCTGCAATTCATTTGGGTGAATGAAATTTGCACGATGTGGAGTTGAAGTGGAATTTTCATAGGCCCCATACAACCAGCACAAGCATCAGGACTATCTGTAAGAAACCTTTTCTGAAGGGAAGCCACACATGTAAGAACCTGTTTTCTGTGGTATCAGTTCCTGGTAGTTCTTGTTGTTGCTTTATGTTGTTTCCTGAAAGAGATCCAGGTCCAAGTTGTACAGTACTACCTTTACACCGGTGAAGGAGGATATGCAATTCCGGGGGGTTGCGGGCAATATGCGAACTGGATGGTGCTGGCACGATTGTGGGATCTCAGATGTTTTTTTTTCAAACAAATGTGTGGCCAGTGAATAATATTGTGATTTACTTGGAACAGATATCAAACAGTGGAACTCCTATAGTCATAATGTAGACACAACAGTGGAAATCTATACTACAGTAAAATTGTCGAAGAGTAGTGTAGCAGTGTATTGGATTGTTGCTGCAGTATCTCTTCCAACTTTGCATCTAGAATCACAACAAACAAACGAAACTGCAGTGCGGGGCACTGCAAGTGTTGTGTTTGACATGACAACATATAGAATACCTTTGTTTCACATTCACACCGGTGCAAGATACCATGTTTGAAAAAAACATGAATGATATAATTTACATATATAATGTACATACATGTATACACATTCCCAAGGTTACAGTTTTATTTACAATTCACACACACAATTCAAACTTCAAGGCGCAGGCCATTAACCCAGATGATTGATCGCCTTGTCAACTTGTCACAGGACATGGGACGTTTGATTCAGGCGTCCCGGGCGGGGAGAGGATGGGCCGGAAGATCTTGGCAATATGTGTTTCAAGGGGTCGAGACTGGCTTTGCAGGATGGCTCACAGGTTTTCAATGTATGTCAAAAGAGTGGACAGGGCGATCATTTTGTTTGCATGCTGTTAGATATAGTGTTATCCTTGAACTCTTGTTCAGACCCGAGTTTTGTTTTGATCAGATTACTCAGAGTAAAATGGTGTAATTGGCATTTGTTCACAAGTTCGTTTTGATGCTGTCAAGGAAAGTGAATGACCCACCAAGAGATGACCATATTTTATCGTTGAATGTTTAATCATATACTGACTTAATTAGACATGTGTTCTAGATTTGCAGCTAAACCAATGAAAGCATGATAGCAGTTAACTTGTTTGTAGCAAATTCCACTCCGATCCCTTTATTCAACTACCATGTTAGGATCATTTGGTGTCAACACAAAAGTGTGGACAACCTCAAAATATGCTATTTTAGGGGCAAGATTATCCATTTCAATCCCAAAGTAGGATTTGATTTGCTCAGCTTTAAAGACTCTTTCTTTCGCCCAACTTATCCCGGCCTTAATTTTGTTGCCAATCAAACGGGCACTGACAGAGGTGGCCATCCCAGATCCAGCAAAGCACGAGGAAGTGGGGATGCGGTGTTTCGGTGTGAACAGATGTGAACATGGAGGAATCCCATGTGTGACTTTGTAACTTTGTATTGAAGGTGGATTGGATTAATTTCATTTAGTTCCGAAGGTGTGAGCTGCATGTTTGATTTTTGTGTACCCTATGTTTTTTTTCTTTGAGGGGTTTCCAGGTGTATCCTGGCAGCCAACGCTGTCATTAAGATACATATCACAGTTGATTCTTCAAACCATTGGTTGTTTGATATGTGACACAGATACCCATTTGGACTATGATTTGTTGTTTGTGAGGGACCGTTTGAGGAACGTGACAGAGCAATTGCTTGGATTCGCTGAAAAACAATTGACCTAAATCGTTTCATGAGTCCATACAGGAAAATGATTTCTTAACGGTTTATGATCCCAAAGCACTCATTCATAGGGTAGATCATTGGATTGCAGAAAGGAAATATTGTGGCAAGAACCATTTAATTTGAATATACAGTGCTTGAATAATCTTTAATCCATATAGTTAGTATACGCACAATTCATTTCCCACTGGCGAAAAAATCGCTACATTTTCGATGTCATCCAGACAGTGACTCTCCAATCTTGCACTGCTTGACTGCCGCTGTGATGTGTGCAGGTGACTGGACTTCAGTCCATGGATTAGTGGAACACCAGATGTCAGACCAGAATATCATACACATTCACTGATGAATATGACGTAAAGTTGCCTATGACATTCATAGTGACATGTTACAATTGCAATAGGCACCTACTTCTTTCAATATCAACCAGGAAACTGAAGATGGGAGGTTGCAAGCACGACTCGCCAGGAGGTTTCATCCAAGCTTTGTCGCCTCCGACAGCTGGCAGAGGGCTTGCCCGGTAGCGGCTGGGTACAACCGCAAGATGTGCGAGTCTTGCTGAGGTGCAGAAAACCCACAGGGGCGGACCGAAACGTTGAAATGTCGAAACGCCAAAAATGAGGGATTTGAAAAAGCCCGCGTTTTTTTTGTTCAAGTTGGTTGTTGTGGAACGGTGAATATGCTTTACTTCCTGGATTTTAGGTAGTTGGTCAGCAGCCTTCATTTGGCCGTGGTGGAATTTTAAAGTGATCAGGATCAGGATGGTTCTCAGAAAAAGTGGTGCGATGTGGGTGACAAGAGTTGAAAATGAAAGATCAATGTTTCATCAGTCCTGTTCATTGAGTTTTGACTGACGCCTTGTCAGTGTTGAACTGCTAGAGAGGTTGTCTAGAAACTACCTAGGGTGCATGGTAAATATTAGATAATATTAGCTGTTTTTCCCTACCTACATGCACTATCACGCACTCTATGCTTTTTCTGCTCACATTTTATACTTTACTGCTGGACCACCCGATACTGGTGAGACACACACACACACAAACAAACAAAACAAGGACAAACATCTTACAAATTGTAGGACCCGCTTTCCAGAAATCATCCAACATCTACAATACAAGGAATTATATAATGCGACATGAGTGTCCTCGCAATCTGGAATGGAATCATGTCCTTCGTTAACATCTCGTGCATGAAACCCGTTTGCCGCCGAAAGCCCTCTAGGTTCCTGATGGCACGTCAACTGAATGTTGAAAAGGCTTTGGAGATGCTACAGAATGTGCTTACGTGGCGTCAACAGAATGGTCCCTTGGGCAGTCGTGTGTATGGGCGCCATTTCCGGGACCACCTATTCTTCGGGAATCCCAAGAAGGACTTTACCATCCTCGAGTTTAGTGGGAAGAGAGAGAGAGCGAAAAAGAAAAAACCTGTCTCTCGCGGTCTCTCTCTTGAAGTTGGACTGTACTGGTAGCAATCAACCCAAGGTCTACCAAGATTATTAGAGAATTACTCAGTAATGGTTCCATGCTCTTGGGGTCCAATGATCGAATATATTCAACTTTGACCGACGCATGTATTGTCATTTCCAGCGGCGATTCAACATGAGTTGTGGAATGAACTGGACCAACTGAAAATGTATAGTCAGTACAGTGAGTATACAGTAGTGAGTATAGTGATTGTTGTTTGGTTGCTATATTTTGGATGTCCTTTCTTTTTTGTTGTTCATACTATGCCTTGCCCTTCGACTTGTTTTGTTGGCTTTGCCCCTTCCCTTTGACTGAAGCCCTTGGAATCTGTTATATACACATTTGTAGGTCCTTCTAGGTATTGAAGGAGATATGATATACAGCAAAAAGGAGGCGGTTTCAGACCTAACAGCCAGCTTGGCATCCCCCTGGGTTTGTCATAAGGGTTCACTTCCGGCAGTCATCCGGTGCGTTCTATCAAAGCTGGCTATTTCTATCGACAGGATATCAACTGATATTGTACTACGTCATTAATTGCGATAATTTAAGAGGACTTGTGGGAAATAATCAAAGACACATAAGTGGATCTTGAAATGAACCCTTTTTGATATGTGTCGAATGCATGCTTGCAGTAAGTTGGAGAGCATTACTGTAATGAGTTGACGCGAGGAAGCTCATACCCCAGCCGGCTAGCCCTAATTCTTACCGTTTGCTGCAGCAAGGTCCACCAGCAACACGGAAACCCATTAGACATATTTTGACATATATTATTCCACGACCTCTTTGAAAGCGGATTGATACGGAGGCTATGGTCCATAATTGTGCTGCATGACTCTATGTCAAATGTACTAGCATGATACACATGATATATTACTTTCTACAATGTATATATACATCCCAAATCGCACATGTTTTTCACGGTCGGACCACCCGGGGTTTCCAGGGAAACACCATGAAATTAACCGGGTCGCCCAACTGCTATACTGCGGTTCAGGTGTTTCCAACACGTTGCCCATGTGGGACAAGGTGGGGACCATCCAACTGTGCAATTGATGCAGTTTCCATAGGGTTCACTCAACGTGGTTACATGTGTGTGTGGGTATATCTTGCAAGCTGGGGTGAATATCTGCAATGACATGGATTTAGTAACTTAGTATTCGCTTTAATGGCCATTTTCATATATGTTGTCGTTACACTTTGATCACTTCGTGTGTTATCAGAACTAGCTATCTTTACTCCCAGACTCTTGACTCTTCATTGCTGGGGTGATTTATCAGTGATGCCTACGGCACTTTTGGGAATTGGCAACGTTCAACAATTTGCGAGATATTCTTGTTGCGGCGCGATGCGCATATGGAAAGATTGATTCTTGTGCATGTATAGCTTGGTGTTGTTGGCATATTTCATGTGCCGCTTTGATCCGCAGCCATCGATGAGCATTGCAAAAAGATCAGCACTTGCAATTGCATCTTGCCTGCTTGCATTCGCTTGTTTTACCCCCAAAACCGACATCGGTATTCCCATCAGATTCTTTTGCTGGTTTCTTGTGTGGGAACCTTTTTGCTCCATATTGGTAGCGGAGCACCTGAGGGGCTCGCGACCGGGGCTCTAATTTCTGGTTGAGTGTGGTTGTGGTTGGAAACAGATAGGCTGCCTGCTTCCTTAGAGCCATGACGGTCACGAAGACTAAGAAGAAGAGAACTGGTGCGAGCTCTACGGCTGCTGCAAATGGGCCTAGCGGAGCTGTGGCGGCTGAGATTCCAGTGCCGCCATCGGATGCTGGGCAGGTTGAAGAGTCTGGTAATGGTGGTGACCCGTGGGTGGAGCATGATCCGTGGGCTCAGCCTTCTAACCCTGACCAATGGAAACCTTCCTTAGATGGCTATCTCCAATTTTGTACCTGGTGGAATACTGCCATGGCTTCTGAATCAAATGAGACTTCTTTCTCTACGGGCGATTCGGGTGGTCGTGGCGGAAAGGGGTATGGAGGTGGAGTGTCAGCGGAGGGAAAAGGAAAAGGGAAAGGAGGCCGACACCATCGGCATCGAGACAGCAGTGATCCGGGGCAGCAACAACATGGACGTCAGCCGGGTGGTGGGTCTCATGGTGGTGGACACCAACGACCTTTTCGAGGACCTCAATCCGATCCAGGTGTACGTCGAGGAGGTGCTGCGGATCTTGGCGGCGGTCCTCCCGGACGTGGACCTGGTGATGATGGAGATGACCCAGAGGATGGAGAAGACAGTGTTTCCTTCCCTCCTGGTCCGGGTCCAAAGAGAAGAGGTGCACCTGGCGGTTCAGAAGATCCACATTGGTCTGACACCGATGGAAGCACGGCCAGAACAAGTGAGGTGAAGGCCATGCTGCAACGTCGGTGGGGAAATCAAGATCGACCCAAGTCGTCTCTTGGATCTGTGAAGCTGGAGGATTTTACTGGGGAGAGAGGCAGGTATCGTGGTTGGCGAAGAGTGGTAAAGGCCCAACAGCAACTTTACCGTCTTGAATCGACGGAACTTGCCATGCTCATCTATCTGTCTTGCAAACGTGAAGCTCGTGATGTTTTGGATCAGCTGACAATAGATGAGATGGTGGCTCCGGGTGGTTTGGATCATGTTTGGGAGCTGTTGGATGAGGCCTACCACGAGACATCGGAGGAGTACATTGAGCGGGTGGAATCTGAGTTCAGTCAGTACCGTCGAGTACCAGGTCAATCCATTGCCTCGTACCTCAGCCAGATCAAGCGACTTCGTGCAGACTATCAACGAGAAGATCCTGGAACGGTCTTTTCGGACCGAGCATGGGCACAACGTCTTTTGATGAGGGCTTCATTGACGAAGAGAGAGAGGCTGGATGTTTTCTTCAGCGCAGGCGGTATCTACAGCTCAAAGGAGGTAGAGAAGGCATTGAGACATCGATGCCAACGCATCCATGATGAGGAGCGTAGAATGCCATCAACCTTCAAGAGGCCGCCTGTTGCAAAGTCGGTGTCTTCTTTCAGGACTTCATCTACTACCAGCACTCCAATCTTCCTTCCGGTCGCGGGGTCCCAAGAGCTCAGGTGGTCATGGGTCCCATGTGGCGACAGTTGAACTCCCTGAAGAAGATGAGAATGATGAAGAGGAAGATCTTGAGCAAGATCCAGATGCATATGAGGCTTATGCGGCAATGGTGGAAGAAGAAGGCGAGCAGCTGGAGGATGAAGATCAGGAGGCGACTGATGATGACGATGGAGTGTCCCCTGAAGAGCTGAAGGAAGCATGGGCCGCAGGTTGGAGAGCGAAAGACAAGATTGCTGAGAAGCGCAAAGGAAGGAGTTTTCGAAGTGATGCTGGCAAACCTGTTCGCCGTGGTGATGACCCTCGCAAGAAGTCTACTACATGCAGTTCGTGTGGTGCTCTGGGACATTGGCGGGGAGATCCTGAATGTCCCAAGGTGAAGTCAGGGGAGGATAAGTTGTTCCAGCCTAAGCCAAAGTCGAAGCATGGTGTCCACTTCGTTTCTTCACCTTTGGTCCCAAGTCAACAGCAAGTGAAGCCTACTCTCGTGACCGATGATGTGAAGGTTCACGAAATCAACTTTGCATTTGCTGTTGGTACTGGAGCGCTACGTGGTGCTGCTAAGGCGAAATCAGCTCCCCCTCAGTTTTGTACTCAATGTGGAAATGGTGTTAAGGAGTTTGACCATTTTTGTAGTAAGTGTGGCACCTCTTTGGCAGTGATGAGGATGACTGATCAGACTAAACGTCCGAAGGGAGATGAAGTACAGGCAGTAACTTCTTCAGATGATGAGTTTGAGAAGGTGCACGACGACTCGAAGCCTGAGAAGACTGACAAGACTGTTCCTGTGCCTACATCCGCAGTGAAGACTGCTGCGGGGTACAAGCCAAAGAGGGATGATCAGACACGGACAACCTATGTGTCTCCAGCCGTTGCGATTGGTTTGCTACCACATCTTGAGAAGGAGGATCGTCGTCACCTTCGAGAGCTGCTACAAGCTGAGGAGGTGTTAGAGGAGAGATTCCGTTCTCAAGATCGTGGCACAGGTTCCGAGCAGCTTCCTGTACCGCCCCAGAAGGAGATCGAGGCACCTGGACGACGGCTAACCACTTTGAAGCCCCCGACCGATGAGCTTCCGGCAGCAGTTCACAAGAGGCAGTTGGAGGAATTTCGGCGGGCATTGTTCGATGAAAGGGTTAGTCGTAAGGGTAAGTTGAGACCCTCTGAAGGAGCTGCCATGCCAAATGATGCACAGAGAGAGTGTCCCCATCCTTGGAATCGCTTGAGGTGGTCAGCCAATCAATATGGGCATTTTGCACGTTGCAGGGCGTGCGATTTGAAGAATGTTTTGTGTTGGAACGAGCGCCATGGTTCCTTTGTGGCAAACGTGGGTCATAGGGATTTGCCGGTGGAGGATGCCCGGTCGGTTCCTACGGCTCATGAGGCCTTTGAGGTGCAGGAGTTTCTGCCTCAGCATGGCATTCTTGCCATTGGCGATTCTGGCTGCAAGACGGCGGTTGGTGGTGTTGAGTGGCATGGGCGTTTTCAAGAAGCTCTAAGACAAAAGGGGATGAAATGGAGCACGGTCAAAGAGGCTGAGACTTTCAAGTTTGGTGCTGGTGCTCCTATCAAGTCGACTCATGCCTGCATCTATCCTGTGGGACTGCACGGGGTGAATTCCTATTTGAGGATGTCTGTGGTTGAAGAAGATGCCAGTGATTGTCCTGGTCTGGTGGGCCCTGCAGATATGTCACGGTGGAAGGTGTCTTTCAATTTTGGAGCTAAGACCATTTCAGCTATGGGCTCAACGCAGCCAATGACTTTGACCACGACTCGTCATCCAGGATTGAACTTGCTGCAGTTTGGGGATTTTTGTACCTTTGAGAAGCTTGAGATGAAGAAGTTGAAGGAGCAGCTGAGGAATGATCCCTATGCTTTTGCTTTTGTGACTTCTATCGAGCCTGGGAGTGGGTCAGAGGCAGAGTCAGATGCTGGAACGGCAGATCTGGAGGATGGGAGTTCGAGTGAAGTGGAGGACCCAGAGGTGTGGGAGTTGGTTGAAGATATGGAAAGGTTTCAACCGTCGATTTTTCGTGAAGCAACTCAAGAAGAAGCTCCTTTGCCTGGTGACACAGATGGAGAACTCTCTGGAGACACTGCGACTTCTCATGAGTTTGGAGTGTCTTGGCAGGAGGCCGATTCTTCCGATGATGATGAGGTCGAGGTGGTTCAGAAGGAACCTGATGTTCTATGGTGCAAGATTGGAAAAGCATGCACCATGACCAAAGGAAAGAGGAGACAACTTCGGAGCAGAGTTCACGGCTTGAGTGATGCCTGTCGTGTTGAAGATCGGTGCCCACGACCTCTTCCAAAACCAGATCTGAGACCACCGAGCCGGCCCTACAAAGTCCTTGAAATTTTTACTTGGACCTTGGCAATCACTATGGTGGCGGTCAACAGGGGCTGGATTGGATGTGAGCCTGTAACACTGCCGAGGTGGGATCTTCGTTTGGAACAAGACCGAAGTGCTGCATTTCAGTACTTGGTTAAGGAGGATCCTGATCTACTGGTGGTGGCCTGGCCTTGTACGGTGTGGAGTCCTTTGCAGTTCCTTGGGCGAATGACTCAGGAGCGATATGATCGTTTGTTGAGGCGTCAGCAAGAAGATCGTGAGACCTTTCTCAATTTGGTCCACGAGATGGTGAAGTACCAGCGTTCAAGAGGTAAGGCTCATCTTGGTGAAAACCCTTGGACTTCACGAGCTTGGAAGGAAGTCCCAATCCAGGCGGCTTATGAAGGTGAAGCATATGGACGGTGTGACATGTGCTGTTATGGTTTGAAGCATCCTGGTACAGGTCGCAAGCTGAAGAAGCCGACATGTCTTGCAGGAACCCCTGAGATTGTTGAGGCTTGTGCTGCATGTTGTAAGTGTGTGGTGCGGCATGACTACACTTTGGGCACCTACAAGGATAAAACTGGGACTCATTCGGTTGCTGAGTTTGCGGGTGGCTACACGAAGGCATTTGCTCGAAAGGTGGTTAGTGCTGCTGAGAAGTTTTTGGATGAGTGGACCCCTGAGTGTGCGTGGACGTTTGCTGCTGGTGGAGGACTCCCAGAGGAACGTTTCATGGATGCTGATGAGGAGGTCCCAGTGATTGAGGATGATGATGATGTGATTCCTGAGATAACTCAAGGAGAATTGGAAGATGGGCTGGAAGCGGAGTATGAGAAGGAGGCTCAAATCAACGCTCCAGATCGTACTGAAGATCATCCTGAGGGTATGAAGTTGCCTCAGGCATCACCTGAGCTGGAGTCACCACAGTTGACAAGGGAGGATGCAGAGATCTTAAAGCAGATGTCTGATGAGAAGGTGACGATTCATCAGACTGTTGAGAAGATGCACCGCAGGCTTGGTCATCCCTCTAGCGAAGCTTTGGTGAGGATGCTAAAGGTTGGAGGTGCACCCAAGGATGTGTTGGATTATGCCAAGGAGTTTCGGTGTCCTACGTGTCAGAGTGTTGCTCCACCAGATAGGCCTTTTCAACAAGCACCTCGAGTAAGACCCGCTGGTTTCAATGTGGAGGTGCATGTGGATTTGAAGTATGCAAAGAACATCAAGGAGGTGACGTTCGTGGCCTTGAGTATGATCTGTGCGGGCACCAACAAACATGCGGCTGTTCTGTTGAAGACTCGCAAAGCTTCCTATGTGGCCCGAAAGTTCATCAAGCATTGGATTGCACCTTTTGGTAGACCGTCCCGGATAGTGATGGATCAGGGAGGAGAATTTGAACGAGAATGGATGCTGATGTTGGAGCAGTTTGGAATCCATTCGGTGACGACTGGTTCTCATGCTGGGTGGCAGCATGCCTTTGCCGAACGTCATGGAGGACTGCTTGGAGTCACATGGCATTCGTTAGTGGTGCAATACAATGTGGAGAGCAAGGAGGACATGGGAGTGGCTCTAGCTGCTGCTGTGGAAGCCAAGAATGAGGTGATGACCCGGAGAGGTTATTCACCAAACATGATGGTGTTTGGAAAGAACATCACGTATCCCGAGCTGCTTGGTGAGGAGGACATAGATCCAGTCACTTTGTCACAGAACTTAGACGTAGACTGTGAGATGGCAAAGAGGAGTAAGATGAGGCAGACAGCCAGGGCAACGTTGTTGAGAGACGATGTTCAAGATAAACTGAAGAGAGCTTTGCAGAGGAAACCTACGACTCAGGAAAGGGTCTACGTTCCCGGCGAGTTGATCTACTTCTTTGTGCCTCATGTTTCCAAACCTCGCTATCGGAAGGATCATGGCCGATGGAGAGGACCTGCGGTTGTGATTATGCAGGAGTCTCATCAAAGATACTTCTGTTCTTGGAGGGGGCGATGTTTGCTGTTGGCGGCACCGAACATGAGAGCTGCAACGTCTGAGGAGGCAATGTCGAAGCAAATTGTGGCCCAAGAGATGGGGCAGGCAATGGAATCGAATAAGAAGGAGGATGCCGCTAAGGACTATGAAGATTTCAGTGGTTTGGAAGGACCAGGAGTTGCGGTGCCGGCTCAGGCACCACCAGCTCTCAGAGTTCGTGAACGACCTCAACCACGAGCTCGGACTCCAAGGGTGCAGAACGAGGCTTCTCGGATGATGGGAGGCCTGAAATCTGTCAGGAAGTTGCTGGACAAATCATCATTGCTGAGGAGCAAGAGAAATTTAGGTTTGGTTCAGCCACCACCTCAACGTCGTGGTCCAAGAAGGATGAAGGCAATTCTGGATGGTTCAGTGGGTCATGGGGATTTGCCGGTGGAGGATGCCCGGTCGGTTCCTATGGCTCATGACGAACCACAACAGGAAGAGGCAGCTGAAGAAGGAATTGTGCTGTCAGATGAGGAAGCCTTTTGGCGTAAAGATGATGAGGCGGTAAGAATATCCCGCTTGGAAGCCGATGAATGGAGGAGGAATCTTACAGAGGATGATCGTAAGAAGATTGTCTTAGAGGACTTTCCTGCAACTGCTTTGAAAAGACATCGTGATGGAGAAGATCAACAGGAGGAGGCATTGTCAAAGCGGTTGAAGAGTGATTTTTACACCACGGTGATGATAGCTGTTTCGGCTGCAGATTTGCCGAAAAAGAAGAGTGTTGCACCCACTAAGATGAGAGCAAATGAGTGGCTCAGTCGTTCTGAAGTGAAGGTGCTGAGGAGAATTTTAGACTTACCAGTGGTGTCAGCTCGTCTTCATGTGGCACCACGAAAGAGGATGCAAAGACCACCAGCAAACGTGATTGGTGAGCGAGGCCGGGTGAGTGTGATGCTTGGAGAGCAACCTGGTTTGGCATTGCTGGTAGAAGAAACAAAGGAGGAAGTCAAGGCACACCCTAGGAAGAGATCACCATTTCAGTGGCGTGGTTTGACCTTGTTTGTTCGAGAAGGAGAAGTGCCTAAAGGACCTGAGAAGGTTTATGTCCAACATGGGGAGTCATACTATGAGGTTGCATGGCCGTCTGAAAGAGAAGGCTTGTGGACTGATTTCCTTCATCATGAACGATTGGTCCAAGATGCCTGTGAAGTTTTTCTGCTGAGGATGAAGGCCAGTGGAAAAGAGTTGGACCCAAAGTATTTCGACCAGAAGGAACGTGATGCCTTTCAAGAATCAGATCGTGCTGAATGGTCCTCTTGGTTGAAGAATGAGGTTGTGAAGAGGGTTCCTGACCATGAGATTGGAAAGATCGACAAGAGGAAGGTGTTCAAAATACCTTTGAGGTGGGTCAGGACCAATAAAAGCAAAGAAGCTGAAGCAGCCAGCCAACTTCTGGCTAAATCACGTTTGGTCATACCAGGTCATGCGGATCCTGGACTGGGCGAATATCGTACAGACGCCCCAACGACCAATCCAGTTGCAGTGAGGTTATTGAAGACATTGGCAGTGACACGCTCTTGGGGAGTCAAAGTGTTCGATGTTAGCACGGCATTTTTATCAGGAAATCCCACAAGCCGAGAAGTGTATATCCGTGCTCCTGCCGATGGCCTCCCTTCAACCTCTACTACCACTAGCATTCCACCTTATTCATTACTACGAGTTTTGAAGTCTGCCTACGGGCTAGCGGAAGCTCCACGTTTGTGGTATCTGCGAGCGGCTCAGTTGTTGGAGGAATGTGGTCTGGTAGAACTACCTTTCGCGAGGGCAACTTTCGTGATGGCTGCAGGTGGTGTCACACAGGCAGTGTGCACTTTGCATGTGGATGATGGTATGCTGGCAGGTGATTTTTCATCCTCAACCTTTCGGAGGTTGCTGACCGCAATTGATGCTCGCTTCAACATCAAAGAGTGGCAGTCACTGGGCAAGGAGCCCTGTGATTTTCTGGGATGTAAGGTGTCTATGGAGAAGGGAGTCATCACGGATTGCATGTCAGCGTATGTGATGAAGATTCAACCTATGCCTGTGGATCGTGGGGAGCAACCTCTTTCAGAACCTCAGAGGAGTTTGTTCCGTCGTTTGGTGATGCAGCTGCGGTGGCCGGCTCAACATGTTTTGCCTGAAAGACTTTTCGTGATCAGTGAGCTAGCACAAGCAGTCACCCGTGCGACTATGATCGAGGCCAGGCATGCCAACAAAGTTTTGTTTGAGTTCAAAGAGATTGCAAAGCAGGGTTTGATGAGGGTTTGTTATCGAGCACTTAAAGGTGAACCATATCTCATCAGTTTTTTTGATGCTTCCCTGGGCAAAAGTGATGCAAAACGAGCTCAACAGGGGCAGGTTCACTTCCTTGCAAGTTCTGCTGCACTTACTGGACCGGATGTGGCAAGCATTATCGAGTTCCGTAGCAGTCGAATTACCAGGGTGGTGAAATCTAGCTTGGCGGCGGAGGGCAATGCGCTGAGTTCGGCAGTTGATGAGCAATTGTTTTTACGTCTGGTGTGTTCAGCTTTGTGGTACGGCCCGATGACTATCACATCTACCTGGAAGGAAGATCTGAAGGTGGGTGGAGCGGCTGTAACGGATGCGAAGGCACTGTATGATCATTTGCTGAAAACTGGACATATGACGGCGGAACGACAAACAGCTTTAGACATACTGGCAGCAAAGCAATTGGTCGAATCTGGTACGGTCTCCATTTCGTGGGTCCCAACATTTCGTCAGTTTGCTGATGGACTTACGAAGGATATGCTGGATGAGCTGTTTACAAGATTTAAGAAGGAAGGCCTCTTGAGTTTGAAGGAAACTCCAGAGGATGCCGTCTATGAAGCACATCGCTCGTCACTTCGAAAGGCTCAAAGAGAGCGTCGCAAGGCACGAATGAAGAAAGTACAGTAGCTATCAACACCAACATCACTTTCCTTGGATATGGAAAGATTGATTCTTGTGCATGTATAGCTTGGTGTTGTTGGCATATTTCATGTGCCGCTTTGATCCGCAGCCATCGATGAGCATTGCAAAAAGATCAGCACTTGCAATTGCATCTTGCCTGCTTGCATTCGCTTGTTTTACCCCCAAAACCGACATCGGTATTCCCATCAGATTCTTTTGCTGGTTTCTTGTGTGGGAACCTTTTTGCTCCATAGCGCACAGATATTCAAAACCTGTAGGAGCATTGCATCCATCTTACATCATGGAAATTCCTGTCCAACTTCACCAGGGATATATATTATATATCACTTCCAAATGTATCATATGTGTACAGTATCAACGCCCTTTTTTGAGTTTTACACTATACTATACTTTTCCAATTTTACATCTCACCTGTTTTTGTTTTTGTTCCGGTGGTTTTCCCTGGAGCAGGCTTTGCATGAACGTTTTGACCGTTATTTTAAGTGCATCGCCTTCACGGGGAATGACCTTGATGGTGATCCAGTGATTGTAGAAAGGTCCGGGCAGTTGAGCAGGAAAAGGTTGTTGATTTCATAGCCATAGAATCCATGTATAGTATCTGATTTGCCTACATTTAGTTGATATGTATGGTAAATGTAGCTAAATATACCATACATGGATCCTATGACATGTGAATTCCGGATAATTCCGGATGAGGGAGACAAAAACTATAGAAGTTTGTGTGACATGGAAGCTGAATGTGGAGTCATAGATTTGGATATGTTTCTTTGACGAAAAAGTAGTGTTTCCATTTTAATCCATATCCAACTTTTAGGGACAAAAGTTGGATGATTTAGACCTGATGGGTGCTGCGTGACAATTGGGGTGGTTTGTTTTGCTTGAACATACATCGGTAGTATGTATATTTTGCAAGGATGCAGCATTGCGACATATTGCCACATAGCCATGGCCATGGAATCATCCTCGAGATCTCAAGACCTCACGAATCGCGAATATCTCTTGAATTTCTTGGAGTTAGCTGGAGGTTTCATAGCCCAAAATCCAGGTTTTTCTGCAGATGAAGCCATTGCCATCCAAAACCTGCCCCGAAGGTGTGGGAAAGTCCATGCTGCCAGCCTAGGGAAGTGTAGCGAGGAGTTTCTGAAACGCCACGTAACTGGGATCTGACAAGGTAGAAAGAGGAGGAAATGTGATTGTCGGCGTGGGATCCTTTATGAATCTATGAAACATGCAAGATATCTTGATGAACCACTCGAAAAGTCAATGTGGTTCCTTTCTTTCGTGAGGATGTTCATGGATGTTCAGTAGTTTTTTTTGGGCTTCCAAAAAGTTGCACCTAACCAATGATTCGCTCAAGGAAGAAAACGATCAAATTTTCTTTCTGTCGCTCGTTGATGTATGGCCCAGGTGACATATACTGCAGAAACTCAGATCGCAACATGAAGCCTTGAGGAAGGGTGAGGAACGAGTGGAAAGACATTGTCTTAAGATGGAAAGTTGGTACATCTTGGTACACTTGCCCAATCAGACAAGAATACTAGCAAAATCTAGCAAAAACAAACAAGAACAGCAAATTCCAAATTTGTTTGAAGGATGTGATATTGCCATTGCTATATGAGCATCGTTTTTTCCCAATGACCAACCTCATGTACTCGAGGGAACTCCTTATACAGCTGCGTAGGCTGTTGACCTGATATTTTACAGTCCGCTAGGCATGCGTAGGCACGCGCGGAGGCAATGTAGATTTTTTTCGCGTAGGCAAGTCGTGTAGGCAGGTGTTCATTTGCATTTTTAAGATGTGAAGGAATATGTAAATTGTCAACTAGCTTGTTTATGCATAAATATATATATATATATAGTTGCCGGAATATGTGCAGTTGGTGATGCATATAAACTTATATGAATATGATAGATGGTTTCTGGGGATTTGTCTTGGTTCCACCGCGTAGGCTCCGCGGAGGCCGCGCGTGGGCATCTAGACCATCTGCCCAAGAAGGCGGCCACACCAACCAACACCCACCCTCACATGAAGGGAGCCAAAGGGAGCCAACACCACTTCAGATCCGAAGAAGGCGGCCACACCAACCAACACAGTCTAAGGTTGCATTAAGAACCCCAACAGTAAACTGTTTGTTCTCCATATTTATTTATCACTAACGTGGCCATCCAACAAAGAACCCCGCGGAGGCACCCGCGTAGGCACCTAGTATTAAAAACCTCGGGCGTAGGCACCCTTTACAATCCGCGTAGGCATGCGGAGGCATTTGCGTAGGCATTGACCCAGTGTATAGGGCAGGGTACATTGAAAAAAAACACTGCTCATATAATCTTGAAACAGAGGTCCATTTGCAAAGTGATGGATGTTCAATCATGGTTCATGGTTGGAGTTGGATTTTGGTCCTATCGAAATGATTGGGGCCCCGAAGATGTGGCAGCAACAACCTCCAATCTTTGCCATCCAAGTGAGCAATGATATCTTGGGAGAAGCAATCAAAGGTGAGATATTTCGGTCAAGTTTCTTGTGTAATTGTCTTTTCGTTCTCTTGGCACTGGGGGCTCACACTAGTTATACAGTATCTCAGTGTCTAATTAGTTACCCCCTTTGATAATTATTGAGAGCACTTGATCTTCTCCCATCGCAACATTAGAAGACTTTACATATGGTTTTACCTTTGCCGCAATGAGGAAATAAAGAGCGAAACAACACAGATCCAACTGTTTGCCTGCCATTCTTGGATGATTCCTGATGTCCTAATGTCAGCGAAGCGTTTAGTAGCAGGTGACATCATTGTTTGAATATAGTCCTTATCAGTGTTTCTTGCAAATTGTGCAGCCTTTTATGCTATTCATAGGTGAGTAGGAAGACAACAGAACCCCACTGAAATATGCTAAAATATGATCTTCTCAGAACTAGTGCAGACCTGTGAGGCTTTACCAACACCTTCCCCCTTCCCAACTGACTCAACCTAACAACATCCTCGTTTTGGTTGCAGATTATCGAGGAATGTGTGCTTGCCAGCATGGAACGAAATCGGCAAGAGCATTTGAAGAATGGAAGTCCCCGTGGCTTTCAGGTCGTTGGGGTTTTCGGACGACGATTGGTTTTGGGTGAGGATGGAAGGGACCACCCCATCGTTTCAACTCCGGTGGTTGTTTGGAATAAACTGTGGAATGTTTCTTTTTGTGCATGATATCATGTTAGATAAAGATAGATGACTATGACCATTCAGTACTGAATGTATGGTTGTGGATTTATTACGATGTAAATGATGTTTTTGTGCAGATTTTGTTTCTGGAAACTTTGGGAGTCTGGGGAAATGATTTCAGCACATGAAAGTCATTTGTTTGGAATGGTGAATGCAAGTGGAGCTCGTCCTCCTTCCTATCAATTTGTCACGATTTTAACTAAGTCTTGGTGTGTGTTGTCAATGTCTGACGTGTTTTCCTTCTTGGAGTATAGATTGATAAGCACTGCCAGTTTGAAGAGGCCATTTATAGATCATCCTATCTTCTAACAAAAGGCAAGTTCCGAAAACTCCGGAAGGGAGGCTCAGTAGAGAGTAGTTATACCTCCTGAATCTCCGCATCATGGCCAGTTCACCGTGATCATAGACTTGGAAGGTATAGATGCTTGGCATATCATGTTTGTGGTCAAAGTCCTGCTCCACAATAGGAAATGCAGTCCGATCGCTGATAATCAGAGGATCAAGATGGATAAAGTGCCTTCATCAAGAATCAAGAACAATCTTTGGATCTACCCAAAAATTATGAACGATATTTGTTCATAGCAAAAGTTCATAGTAATCAAGACCTGGAGTTATATGATTTTATGATTCTGCTACTTAGAAGGGATGTCAACAGTCACCAGGATTGCCTGAGGTTTTTTCATTGCCAGGCTTTATTGAAATCCACTACAGAATTGCAGCATGACGCAGTCATCAGGTCGGAGCATACAGATTCCACAAAGTGTGTCCCAGCATGTTCCATACAGATTTGGATTTGAGGGGGGAACAAGTCCACAGCTGCATGGAGAAAAAAAGATGCTTGCTGCTTAGGCCTAGGCGAAACAGTACTACATCATCTACTTTTGTAGGGAAATGGATGGTTTCAGGATCAACTTCTTGGCTGTGAAGATTGCGATAATAAAAACCAGCCATGTGACTCGCACCTTTTCTTCGTTTTTTTTTGCCACACCATTTTTTGCAAGTCTTGACATACGTTTCATATCTTACAGCACCCATGCAATCCAAGTATGGTTTGTTTACCTACATTTGGTTGATTTTCATGGTAAATGAATGGTAAATGTAGGTAAATATATCAGTCCCATGGATGCTATGGGTCATCAATTGGCTAAGGACATGAGCTTTGCTGATCGTCGGCTGATTGCCCTCAGCAAAGCGCTGGGTCGCATCGAAGCCGATAATTATCCAGAGGTCCTGAAGCGACTTAGATGCGCAAAAAGAAGACAAACGTTTAGGAAAACAAAGTTACATGAAGGTCTTACCCAAACTGTAGGTATATACATTTGCAAGATATTTGTAGCTTGAGTAGTGCAAAAAGTTTGACTCAATTCTGATGAATTCTGGTAGTTCACCCAGAAAGATGTGCCATCTCGGATCGGACTGAAGATGAGAATTGTTCTGGTCACTTCAGACCTGAAGAAATCAAAAACTAAACAAGTTTGATAGCATTTCTATTCCATATTGAGATAGTTTACTTGGAGTTTGCGAGAATTCAATGGCCTAAGTAGCAGGAGTAGCAACATGGTGTCAAAGAATGCCGGTCGCATTCTTTGTTTTGCAGTATCCGATATTCCCTGAAACCATGACATGAATTTGCTGTTTAAGCCTGACATGAAGACAGCAATCATTCTCAGGAGAGTTATTGTGTGTCGAGCACCATGGTTCTTCCCAGCATTTTTCCAGATTCGCAGCAGCACACATTGTTGGGAATGCGGTGCTGGAGATGGCGCCACCAACCTTTTGGATGACCGATTTGACACCAACAATTGTTGTTTGATGTGTTGAACCATCAAACCATACCATTGAACAGTTTTTGGAGGCAACCAAACAAATCATAGATCATATCATCACTTTGTTGCAGGGTGTTTTTGACGTGTCACACATGAGTGAAGAGTTTAGAGGTCAGAGTCAGACAGTGGATAGGAGGTGAAGATATTGGCACTACCATGCACTACCATGCACCTTGACAACATGACAACATGCATGTTCCTATTACTCGCAGCTTATCATTTCCCAAGCTGCCCTTCACGTTATCTCACTTTTCTCGCTTTGGAGTTTATTTGTTGTTATGTTTTTTTTTAATGTAAAGCACATATCAAATCTACATAAGCCTATTAAACCCGGTCTTGAAGATTTTTTTATTCCCTTAAGCAAGTTTATTGAAAGGCATTTTTGTCAGTTTGCCAAAGTCTCTGTGAAAAACTGACCTCTTTGTTTGGGGTTTCCAGCCATTTTGGTGCTATCCCCAGGATGATTCGACCTTTTATGGATCCCGGAACCGTGGCGAAGATCTTGGCCACTTGGGTTCACGAATGTGACACACCAGAGTTTCTGTATGGGAAACATAATCCAAAGGAAGTTCCAAACGATTCCAGGCACTGAAAAATCAAAGCATTTTTGGTATGTTGGAAATGTCAAAATATGTATTGAGAGTCGGTACTTTTTAGTGCCTCAGACTTAGCTTTTGGTCTCCAGTTGATGACAGTCAAAGTCTGTCTTCTATCATATGTTTATACATGTATTATATGTACGTATATATGTACCGTATATGTGCATATGTTATTTTCAAATCATCCAGTCTTTCTGTCAAGATTTCCTATAAGTCCATGCTTTGTAAATCACCACCGAATCAACCCCAAATCACCCCAGCTGCTTCCAGGTTCCAAAGGCAGGTCGTGACACCCGTGAGACGCTGCTGCGTCATGTTCACGCCAACGCGGTTCCCGAGGAGATGACATGAGATCGGGTAATTTGTGCTTTGAACAGATGCTAGTCAAGATATAAATATATAAAGACAAAGAGCATCCATATTCTATATGTTTAGAATTATACATGTATACATTCATGACTGTTCGTAACATCCTGCTCCTGCTAACCCTTGTCAAGGCCTAGCCGCCTAGCCGTCCATAGTCTTTCCACAAGTCCAACAATGTGCCAAACATCACCCCAACAGGTGGTTTAGGATTAAGGAAATTCTCCCAAACGACCTGGGGTTTCTCGGATCATGGAAGCTGATTTGATTACAGTTGGGGCGAGCCAGTTGCGGTGCCGTTTTTTTGCGTCCTATTTGGGAGATCTTGATCTTGAGGATCCACATATTTCGGCTGAATTAATAAGATATGTATAGATTCATATTCATTTAACAAAACAAAGGAACAAACAAGGTGAAGACTTAATTGCAAAATCTGCCACATGGCTTCCTGATACTTGTACCGGTCAGTGAGGAGTTGGGCGGATGCCTTCAAAATGATGTCTTTTGGCGAAGGATGGAGGGTCATTTTCCGGCTGCGTTTGAAATGGCAGGTCACGTCACGTGTTTTGTGTTGCTTCTTTGACATTGTTTGCCTTCCAGTTGGGAACGTTCCAACTGGATGATTCAGAAAGTGCAAAAAATGTGAACAATGGTACAGAGCCTTTGTAAGGATCAAGCATCCATCAGCCTGTGGCGTAGTCTAGACTCCTGGTGTTTCTGTTCTGGGAAATTTGGGAAAAAAAGCAGCTGAACTTTAACCCTGTGATGATCTAATTGACACAGCATTCCTTCTATAGTTCTACTATATAATTATGTATACTGTATATACTGTGTATATATATATATATAGATGTTTCTTTTGGATCGCATATTATGTAATGCTTAAAGCCAGTGTCAGTTCACTCTTTTTTTGTAGTTGGTAGAACTGTATGCCCTTTCCCTTTCTGTTGCGCCTTCTAGTTGTTTTTTGTTTGCGTCCTGTAAAGCAGGATTTTCTCGATCAAGACAGTTGCAGCTATCGTTTTGCATAGAGATCTTAGTTTAGTTTTTTTTTCAAGAGTTCCCTAATCATACCATGGTTCTTCGTCAGCTTTCAATATCTTTTGGTTTTCTAGCAGCTGTATCACGACCCGACCTGTACACAGTGATGGTGATGGTGTGTTCATGTGTGTTCTTTTGATTCAGAGAAACGCAGGTCACCAGCTGAAACTGAACGTAAAGATTGCGAACGAGTTGGGTTTGTTTGACTTAAGGAAGCGTATGACAGCCAAGCGTTGGAAAAAAAAAAAAACACTTCCCAGTAACCCTCAGATGGAGAACACCAAGAACCCTTCCAAAAATGTGGCAAAGACATGTGTAACAATTGACGTTGGACACCCTCACCGTCCACGCCCCAAATGTCCAGTGCAATTTTGAGCTGAGGTCCAATTGATTCCTCCTGGTGGGGTAGTCCCACAAGAACTTATTGATCGCACTTTTCACAAGTGATGACAATGACGCGACTCAGCATGAACAAACTGAGGGATTTGTGTTGTTGTATGGAATGATTTGGACAAGTTTCTATCGGAGTATATTAAGGGATGTGGCCCAAAATGATGTTTGAAACAGCACGGGTTTGTTTCTTCGAGATATCACCCCCCCCGCCAAGCTTGGGTAACCCAGAGCCTCCAAGGCACCAGAATCTGGGAGTAAGGAGGATCAAGTCATGAACCATTCCATGAGCCATGAAAAAAAAACACCAAAATGAGGCTTGTTTCGACGTTGAAAAACTGGAGCTTCAGAGTTTTGATGTGTTTCAATTTCTACTCAATGATTTGCCACTTGGAAATATATCTGTAGATATCAGATATCTATCTAAGGCATCGTAAAGTGGGACAACACAAATTCACATTAAATGGTGGTACTTTTACATTCCCATAGCCCAACTCCCCAACATCTAAGCTGCCGTGACAAGCTGAGGTACGCCAGAATGGTGGAATCCTCCCAAGATGGGTGATGATTCCACTTTATTTTCCCACACGATCAGAGATTTGAGGGGTTGGTTGTTTTGTCAGCCAACCGCCCTGCTCTTGAGCTTAAAGAATTGTTTTTTTGTTGTTTGTTTGTTGGACAATAGTAGTGTTCATATGTCCAAAGATCTTGATAACCTGATAGTCTAGTATTTGCTTGTTACTTTCTCACTGCAAACTTCCAAGCTCATATCAACTCCAAGACACAACCTACATCTCCAAGAAAGTCACTAAGTACTGTACCCCATTGAATAGAATGCGTAGCTCGTCCATTGCTGCATCGTTGCATGGTACATGCCGATGCATGGTGGACTTGGTGTTCACTCATAGCTCTGGTGGGTCTCAAAGCCCCAGGCGAATATTGACCGTAGACGCCGTAGACCGTCTTAGTACTTAATATTTGGGTGCTTACTTTGGCAATATAGAAACAATACATATTTATTATAAATGTGAACTTTCCATATGTTACAACGTGTAAGTTATGAATAGACATATACATATATATTACATGTTTGGGGGCTACTGTTTCAACTTGGATTTGCCCCCATAGAAAGGGTAGATTTATTTGAGGGAGCAGTTTGATGCATACATTCAGGTTTTGGGTTAGCATAGGGCTCGTGTAATGTCAACATCCCATCTATCATAGGCTACGCAATTGAAAACAGATCGCAGTGGATTTCCCCGATTCCATTCCTAAATGTATGGTATAGTATACACCTGGGAGGATGTGCAATAAGCCCCTGTTGGGGGCACAATCAAAATATTCTGGACCCAACAATTTTCCAATGTAATATATACCTTGCAATACCATTACGAATACTACCACCACTGCGGATTCTACTTCTATTACCAATACACTAAAACTACTACTATTATTATTATTACTACTACTACTACTACTACTACACTAATTAGCTAGCAAGTACTTTCTTCAGCCAAAAAAAACAGATTTTCAAAAGTTGCCTATTCGAAAACTGCTCAGTCATTTACTACACAGTGTTTAAATTCTTGCCGGCCCAAAAGAATAATTATTCTTTGGTGACCTCTTCCATATGTTGTTGATGCACTTGGTGTATATCCATATATCTATATAGTTTCATTTATGTAAAGATCACTTGTATAAAGTTCGATCATGCCCGGGTTGCCCGAGTCCCGAGATCCCCGTGGATTTTCCGAACACTTCCCATGTTGTTGGCCTCATCGCGCCGTTGCATTTTGTCTCGCAGAGAAACAGTGGCAGTGTTGCATGACATGAACATCTGAAATGAATCTTCAATTTGGTCAGTTTTCTTTGTTGGGTTGTAAGGGTTGTAAGAAGATGGAAGTTAGTATATGTCATCAGTTAACTCCTGATGATGATAGTTTGAAGTAGTTTTAGGTTGTTTGAATGGTTTGTTGCTGAGTTGCTCACGATTTGCTAGCTGCTAGGTCACCTGGTGAAAGCGCTGGACGGATTTCACTTGAAACAATTTCTCCCTGAGAACTACGTGTTTGCCTAGTTGGTGAAATATTGCACATCACCCATAATACACAGTTACTGGCTGTCAAGACAGTATAGTGTTTGAATAAACTATACATGCAAATGTATATATATATATACACATGTATGTTTGTATTAATTATTTATTCATGATAGCTGGTATACAGTCTTGGAACGTTTCATCCCTTGATTCTCCAAGAAGTAGTTCAAAAAGACAATGATTTGCACAGCTAGGGGCCAAGGAGGAACGAAGTGCATCCACTCGAGGCAAATTCCGCAACTGGTGTTTTAAGAACGTTAAGCTCCCTCACTCTTGTGAGAAGATTGTGCATCCTGCAATGAGGCAGTCTGGAAAAAGGAAAAAGACATCCGAGTCTCACCGTTTTAACTTTTTGGGTAGAAAACCTTTGAACACTCAGATTCCTGCAGCTTAAGTGAATTACTTCACTCAGATGATTCCATACAAGGCTGCCAGTGTCACAGCAAATCCATCGGGTTGACCTACCAACCGGAACTTATTGCCTACTAATTTTGGTTCACCCACTGAGAACTAGGATATCCATGGAACCTAGCAGCAGCTATGCTTTTGCGGTCCATCGAGGTTTTGTTTCCAAGTGATTTGATATGATTAAAGACTTGCATGGAGATGTTTTTTTTAATCAATATCCCATGTTTTATGGAGATTCCTTTTCAACGGACATTTATGCCATTTACTAAAAGTATCTAAAAGTATAACAACCATAGAATACCATGACCTTTTTTCCAGTGAAGTTCCCGACCGTCCATCTCTCTTGAGGTCAGTTTTTCTGTTGGTCATGGTAGCATTGTGGGACGTCCTACGCGGGACAAGGTGGGATTCACGTGTGCCAAACTGGAGAGTTGGAAAGGCATCAAACCTCAGACTTGACCTACACTCCGATAAACCAACATAGCAATGGAAAATGGACCCATTTGAAGATGTATTTCCTATTGAAGATGGGGATAGTCCATTGCTATGTTAATTTGCCAGAGGGTACTTGACATATTTGAGTCATTTTTTGGGGGGTTTTGCTATTGCGTCAGGTGTGTCTTCAGCCACAAGAGGTCTGCGCGGACACAGACTTCGTGTCTGCAGCGCAAATGCAGCTCGGCCAGGTACATAAAACCTAGTCATTTAGAGCAGGTATTTGGTACATGATGGTGTGTCAACATTCAGAAGCATTGTTTTCAAGGGTTTCAATACCCTCTCCATTGTATCTCCAGGCCCCAAGCTACATACTGGAACAGAAATGCCGTCATGGAATCCATCTAGCCACATTTGATCTGTGAAAGAGTCG
This sequence comes from Breviolum minutum Mf 1.05b.01, assembly GCA_000507305.1. Classification (NCBI taxonomy): domain Eukaryota; class Dinophyceae; order Suessiales; family Symbiodiniaceae; genus Breviolum; species Breviolum minutum. The sequence goes on from DF239762.1 coordinate 57,839, forward strand.
GTCTTTGTGGAAAAGTAGTGGACATGATATCGTTTATGAGAGTTTTGAATGGCATTATATCATGGCATGTTTTTAGTATCACACATTATCTTAAACCCTTTCCATACAAAGGAAGTGCTAGCTGGGGAGATGTTGCTCTAAGTCTCCAGCAAGACGATCAAAAGACAACATGGGGTTTGTATATTCTCATAAACACCTTTGTCTGCATGGATCGATTTGGAAGTAGTACGTGACAATATAGTAAGCCACGTGACATTTCGTAAGCCACAGAGTGGCGAGATCAAACTCATGGAAACGGCACAACCCACGCGTTGATAAATTGTCGTGGTGTCATTTTTTTAGGATGATTCCCACAGGTGAATTTCCCTAAAGCCGGAACACCTCCAATGGGTATGCTTATACTCTAGAATAATCTACGGATGTATAGATGGATATAGGATTATGATTAATATATGTGTAGAATTGTGTATGTATATCATTATATCAGTATATTTCATTTGATATATATATATGTTTATATGTATATATATGTGTGTTTACATACATAGTCATAGATTTATATGTATTCTAAACATGTTTAAGGATACTGGTAACATCCAATGGCAATACTATTCACTGCAACACAGTGTTGCACTTTCAAGGTTAATTTCCTTTGGTTGTCTTCCCCTCTTCGGGTGGCAAAGATCATTCCAAGGTCCGATGTGCCCTTCGGTTTGGCCACAGCCATAGTTGGATACCGACCTCGTTCAAAGGGGAAAGGGTACAGTCAACTATAGCCCTATAGATGCATGCCTGGTGAATGAGTTGAATTCAGATTGCCACGTATCCAATATATTGGCAATATCAAATGATCGAAATGGTATGGATGAAGTGTAGATGACTTTTCTTTGACATTTTTTTTGTCGTTTTAGGCTTTGGTCACGGTTGTGGCTGTTGTTGTGGTTGTTGCCTTTGTTGTTAGTTGTTATTCTTGCTGCTATTGTGTTACTTGTTTTCTCTACTGCTATTTGTGCATGCACAAGCAGAACATACACTGTGTTCCAGTTGATCAATGGAGGCTTCAAGTGTATCAATCAGCAATTGGGGGATGCCTTTGCATGGAATATGGTTCCCTCGCAAACAGCATCTGTGCAATTAGCATCCTTGGTCGTTGAACCCTGTGAAGTTAGGGACATGTTCAGCAAAAAGGAGGTTTTCTAGGTGGTGGTTTCAAAGATTTTTTATTTTCACCCCCATTTGGAGAAGATTCCCAATTTGACTAATATTTTTCAGATGGGTTGAAACCACCAACCAGTTTTATAGTGACCGAAGATGCCCAACCATTGCTTTTAATGATTTGCAATTGAGCACTGTTCATGGTTGGCCCTGCTGAGTACCCCTTCGACGGTATTCTGGGCCTCGCAATGCCTGGCCTGTCACAGAGCAAGGCTGGTGTAGCTGGTAATGACTCGTGGTATGATGGGAAGCTGGGTTTATACGGTTTATATCGAAGATCACCCTGTGGTGTGATGTTTTCCCAGTATTGCTGGGACTTGTTGATGTTGTGCCTATTGATAAAGTCATTTCATTTTCCCATTCATATCCTTTTGATTCCTTTTCTGGCTTGTGTATAATAGGTACTATTTGTAGGTGAGACATGGTGAGACTACATTTATTGTTTTTACTATGCATATGGACTCGTTTGATTCAGAGAGCATGTCCAAGCCACCTCCATTCACTGGTGATCCAGCGATCCAGCCGTGTGGCGCATTCCCCAAGTGTCATGGAGGGTTTCAACCCGATGCTACGGTGATACACAATCCCACTAGTGTCCTGCAAAAGAATAGACCATTTGAATGGGGTTAGTGAGTCACAATCACCCAATTGTGAGCCACTCCCAAATATATATATATATATACATATTTCAACTTGACATCTCGACTAATGTTGTTTTTTTGGGTGTTTCTGGAGTATTGTCACATGTGTGTTTCTTTCAGACTCCTCTTCTTTAGGCTTGGCTAGGCATGTGTGTGTGTTATCATCCCCAGTGAGTAGCTGGCAAACAGTCTCAGCCAAGCCGCCAGGACTACAACTTCTTGGGAAATCTTGCAGAGGTGGCGAGAACGATGGCAGGTAGCTGCTGTGGTCAATGTATATATGGATATATTTATAGACAGATGAAGATGGCTGGAAATGATGTTTCCATGTGTCAGGTGGCCAGGTGTCTCTCAGGTTGTTCGAGAAACATCAAGCTAGTTGCTCATCCATGATCATCCAGTGTTTCTGTTCAATCGGAAAGCTGGTCTTAGCACGAAAGTGAATTCTGAGACTTGTGTTTTTCCCAGTCAATTCGTGAGGTACCCAACAAACATGTCATCATGTCACGCACAATTCAGTCGTTACTGTAGCTGTGTTTGACACTTGTCTCCGGATCAGGGCTGGCTTTTCCTTGCTCTCCAATCCATCCTTGTCAGAATTGAGGCGTAGAAAACATCACAATCAACATTCAATACACACAATTTATCATATGTTACTTTCATCAGATACCATAATGTTTGCAGCCGATAGGGCATGGACAACTTTCACAGAAAATAGATGTCAATAGTCTGTAGTGTTGATTCCTCGTTTGGGAGGGCAAAAGACAAATGCCCGATATGATTAACTTCCCCACCAGTTGTCTATATGTTTTTTCTTACCAGCATCTAGGTTTCAGGTTTTGAAGGTCCTTTTGGTTGATGAAAATCCATTAGCTTACCACACCACCCCTTCGATGGCCAGGCAAATCAACTTCAAAAAGATCGTTTTGCCATTTGGCTATCCAAAAAGGCGCTCCGAGACTGCTAGGAGTTGGACATTATTGATCTCATGTTGTACCCATGTTATTCATAGATGATGAATGTAATTGTACTTTGCCAGACTTTTATTGATCAGGATGTACATATTTTGCATGTTTTCTATGTGACCTCCAGCAAACCGGCTGTCAATGTGATGCATGTGTAAATGTGGGACCGCTGGATCCAAAGTAAGTCCACACACTCTTGGTTTGGGTTTTGTAGCTTCACGAGGGAGAAAGAAACTGATCAGTTGCTACAAGTTACACTTCACAAAGCAGCTATATACTTCTTGTGAGTCTCCCTGGGCCTTGTCCATCTTCAAGGATAGACTTGGATTGGATCTAGTTGTTTTTTTCAATGACCCTGACTTTTCCCCTTTTGGTTGCTATGGGAGAACATCCTAAATTGAAGATGTCGATCTTGTCAAACTACATGGTGACATGACCCCAACTGACAAATCTTGTGTATATATTTTCATATACCTATACAGTGAGGATGTGTATTACAATTTCTAATACTTTCCAGGTTGGTGTGGTCAGTGGTCTATTGTCATTCCATCAAGTTTACCAGAAATGCTGATGACCTGCGACCAGTGTGCATTGTCAAGGCAATGGTAGCCTTCTAAGGTTGTGGATGGAACACCAAGATAGATATCATAGGTCTCCATTTAGTTCCATCTGCAAATGGAATTTGTTTGGATAAACCTGTTATCAGTTCTTTTGGACAGCATCCATCCATGAGTTATGAGGAAACATTTATTTGTATACACCTCCGAAACCAGATGGTGCATTTCCAGTGTATTGCCTTGATAACCAAATACTAAACATGCTTTTTGGGAACTGTGCCATCTACTTTACAGTATACATGAATATGCGTTTTCCATCGAATATGCCGGTGGTTGTCTCAGTGCCAGCCCTACCTTATGAATAGATCAATTGGGATGATCCCTGGTAGATTAGGTGACATTTGATGGACTTCAACAGCTGCTTCAATAGCTTCATACAAACGGGAGAACTGATTCGCTCCCATGAAATCCAAAGGTTTTCGTGAACATTCCAGATGTCAATGATTGACAAGAACTCGGAAACGTCAGATGATTTTAGATGCTGTTGCTCAATTCATCCGAGTCTATATGGGAAACAATTCAAACAACAACAAACTGCTGAAAACATGTTTATCCCAGCATTTTTTCTCCATTTTGCAGGTGGATCTGGAAGACTCGGAGATTTCCTTTGGAGAAATTCCCATGACGCGATTGAACTCCGACATCGTTTGGTTTCCATTGTCTTCCACTGACGGCCTTTGGCAGGCAAAGGGGGTGCACGTGATTTGAAAATTGGAGGGTCAAGGGAGGATAGATTTTATGTAGATCGACCTCTTGACTTTTTTGATGGATCTATTGGTCTGAAGACAGAAGTTTGCTGGGAATATGTGGAAACGCGTAGGGAAACAAACCAAAAAGATCTGTAGCAGATCAATTCGATTACATGTGAGGCCCTTTTCCAGAAGTATGAGGGGAAATAGGGTGATAGATGCCAACGGTGAAATTCCAAAAGAAATGGATCTAGATTCCTAGCAAGAGGTAACCTATGTATCTACATAAATTATGTTACTGTATACAGTGGGCAACAATGAAAGATATTGAAAACATACATAAGTTGTGTTTGTTTTTCTATGATTATGCTTACCTCATCGCCTCAAAAGCCTCAGGTTGAGATGAAGGATGTCACAGTGAATTTGGTGCGGCAGAGTTTGTGTTGTTTGGCAGCACTTTAAAATGCAAATCCTGGACATGAATCCTTTTTTTGTTTTGGTGGCATGTGTACACTGATATAATAACACATATTAGATATATAGATGCATGCAAATGGTATATATTCACAGTTGACAGTAGCCGTGCCATAGGTTGAACTGTGTGACATGTTCTCATTTAAACTCAGGTTTTTTTCAATGAACCTTTTGGACTGACTCTCGGGAATCATCTTTTAAGCTCAATCCTGGGTGTTTCCTTCTGGTAGTGCACGGGGATGGGACCAATCAAAGCTAAACCTAGCTATCTTCAGCTGAAGATCGATTTCTGTACACCAAGAGTTTCTTTTTAAGTGATGAGTAAGCTTGACATATGAAGTCAAACTTTCGCTCTCATTGATAGTTGGCGAGTTTTCAACCTATTTGACCCAAGGATTTGACCCACGTGTAAAACCATCCCGTTGGACTGAATTGCTCAGGTACTACACCTCCCTGCCATGTGGTTTTTGACTCGGGTACTGGTGTCCTGGCGGGACCCAAACGTATGGTGGAAACCATGAAGCAGGACCATGACCCTGGTGGTTATTCATACAATAACTTTTGCTTGGGTATAAGATGTATACTTCCAACAAGGAAAGCAGGCAAACCTGCAAAATGATGATTTGCAAATTTGGAACCCTTAAGACCCTTGTCAGTGGTCCATTTTTAGGTTCCATAATTTCATGCCGAAGTGTGTAGTGTACAGTGTGCTGAACTTCCGAGAATTTCACACCAAGAAACGGTATATCTATTTGCAGAGTTGATTTGAAGTGATGCTGTAATTCATGTTTTCCACGTAATGATAGGCCTTTCACTCCAACCAACAAAAATACGTGAAACAACAGTGATTTCACGAGGTTTCCTGAGTGCTTTGCTTCAGGAGTTGAATGTGGCATCAGATTGCAGCAATTGGGATGATTTGCCTGCCCTAGGCTGGAGACCAACGACTCAAAAAAGACAGAACTACAGACATACAGAAAGAGTGTGAAACTTTAGTTGCTTATGATAACTTCTAATACTGACTGTGTAATTGTCCCTGTGACATACATGCATCGTTCTGTGCGAAATGTAGCCATGTAGAACAATAAATGTAGAGGTAGACGCACATGCACACTGACATGCAGATCAATGTTAAAAGTTAAAAGCTGTTCATTGCGCCATTTGACCTCTACACTTTCATTGAATATTGCAAGTAGAAGAGGGATAGGCCACATCAATGGCCCGCTAGTTGTTGCCTGAAATAGACACCTGCTGATTTGCCAAGTAACAGTGCTTTTTGCGGCAGGTGCTTCCGCAGTCATACAACATCCATACCTGCTCTACTGTCAAAACAATTCTTAGTGGTATGACATTTCTCAAGCATCAATTGTCCCGTATTTGCAGCTAGAATCATGGCTCCAATCTTGCCAACATCCATTTCAAGATTTGATTTAATATCACCGGTTGTTCTTGTGGTGCATCTTCCCCATGTCATTGGATGAATCACAGCCTCACAGGAGTGGAACTTGGAGATGCTGTTTTCAACATCGAGAAGCCCAGCCCTTGGTTGGCCTTTTTGAATTGTAGTTCTTTATGCAACCGTTGCGTCAGTTCAAATTTATTTGATTTTTTATTGTGTACCTTTGTTACGTTCAGGAATTGATTCTCAAATTCACCGAGTTTTTGTTGCGTATTGTCCTTGTATGGGTTTGTGTTGCAAGCCGCCATCATGTTTTGTTCATTGACAGCCTAGCATGGTTCGATAGGACCGGTTGCTGCGGCCGAAACCGATTAAGGAGTAGCAAGTCTAATTGCAGAACTCCAGACATTTCACAAGTCAAGCACTTGTTGATAAATCGACCAGCTTCAATGCCATGGGTCCAAAAGGGGGTTCATATTTTTGCATCATCCCAAGCGTGGAAACTGCGTGTTTTCTACAAACACTGTTGTTTACGAAACACATATGTCGTTTTGATAGCACTTGTTTGAGAACTTCAAAGCCATGTGAACATCCATGTCTATGATATGGTGATTTGTGGTTGACATTGTCAAATCTGTCAATGTCAATAACCCAAACAATTTGGTTTGCATGGTCCAAATTGAGCCACCTTGTATGATGCCTGAGGTATGACTATGTGCAGAAAACCAATGAAGGCTGCTTTGTGCAACTGGCAACGCTTGACACTGAAAAGCCCATCCTTTTCTTGGGGCACCTTGAAAGAACTGGGCACGTGCTTCACTGGTGAGGGCGCATTGATGATAAGATGGACTCAGGAACACGGAATGTGTCAATGCAGTCAAGAACCTGTGTCAATGATGATGGTTCTATTCAAAAAAGTTTCCAAGAACCACCAGGTTCATGTTGAATGGAAACTGGGTGTCCTCCCATTTCCAGGTCGTGTTTTTTTCTCAGTCTTAGTGGGGACTCAGGCCTAAGCTGTTGTTTGACGGTTGCTACCAAAACAGATTGGAAAGGTCCAGGATGCGAGAAATGGTTGACCCTAGCTGCTTAAGGATTTGAAAATTGAGTCAGTTTTGTGGATGTTTCTTTGTGGCAAGAACCATATTATGTAGATTATGTACCAAAGTGAGCACATCTTTAAGATGTTTATGCATGATTGTACCTCGACTGCAGTGGCATTTGTAACTTTACTATTAATGTGCATTCAATGTGATGCATGCGACCATCATTGGCTGCAGGTATGAGAAGCACCCCACAATTTTGAGAGGCGACTACCAATGTGTGAAGGAATTGAGATGACACTGATTGTCATCCCTCCGAAAGAGAGAACAAAACCAGTGACAATGATTCAACAACTCCCAAGATACACCAACCAAAGCACCAAAAAAGATCAATCAATTCTTCCTTTCTTCGGCTCCACCCTTACAAGCAACCAACAAAACATCAAACAACACAAATGTGACAAATCTGGGTTCATCACTTAAGGACTCCCTTTTTGGAACGCTACGTCACCATCTACGACCGTGTCTTTCTACGTGTCGGCATCGCCTTTGCCGTGCATGCCACGGAGCCTACAGGGGAAACAACTAGCGAAGCACAGCAACGGTTGATGGGACGAAAAGCATTGGGGGGCCCTGTACCTTAGCAGCACTTGATTTGATGATGGTTACGGTAAACATCACATTCCGAATCCATGGGACTGGAGTATTTTACCGATACATTTACCATAAAAATCAAAGAAACTCTAGGTAAATGTATATCATAGATGGTTGGCATGGGATTATGAATTGATGATGTTTTTTGGGGGGAAACCCTCACAACTGGTGCAAGTTCTTTGTCCATGAACATTAGGGGAGAAGAGGGGAGTGTTTCTGGATTGATTAAGTGATTCAATTGAGGACCCCAGCCCCACATAAACAAATGCAGATGCTTTTAACTACTAGTGGGACGGAGGAGACATGCAAAGCATATTTTATTGGCTCCAAACAACAAGTACTTTACCACCATGTCTGTGTATTAGATAGAACATGTTTTTCGGCGTCGCATCATCAAGGCTTTCGGTTTCACAACCTTATGGACTTACAAAGGTGATTGTGATCACAAGAGCGGGTAGCCCATTTCGTAGAATGCTGGCACTTTGTATATGTAAACCAAATTAGATTATACAGGGAATAAAGAATTCGCACTGTCGTGACGGAGATGGTTGATTTGTGATGTTCATGGTCAGAAGAACATAGAAGAACCCTGTTTTGTTTCTGTTCTTAATGCTTTATGATTGCACATCAATATATTTAATCATGCAGCATATCTACATGATTATTTGTATAGATTGATACACACATAAGATCTAACTAATGTAATCTACACCATACTGTTTTTGTACTTATTGCTATTGCAAACATCATGTAGGACACTTTTCATGTTTGCCCGGTTGCCCAGATTCGCCCAGGCAAAGGAGTGATGGGACGGCGACGCGTGAAACGCTTGGCCACAGAGACAACCTCCGGATATGGACTTGGAAACCGCTGGTCTGATTGATATGATACAACATGTTGCTGGATTCCAAATACTGTTTCATATACATATTTAGATTTATAGTATGTATATATTTGTGTATATGTATGCAGTATATATGTATCATCACAGTAGCGTATGTATCCTCCAGGACAAGTGAATAGCATCGCTTATGTACTTCAGTATTTGTTTTGCATCGGATAATATGACATTATGATTGTCATTGATGACGGGCCACAAGGAAGGAATTTCCTCATGGCAGCACCACCGCAGGTATTAGGCATGCGGAAAAAAGAGTCCGTGGATTGCTTCAGCATTCGACTCATGCCGTGTAGTTTTACTTGGCAGAAAACTTATAGTTCCGGAGCGGAGCAACACAAATTTTATGTAAGCAACTTTACAAGTTGGGTTTTTGCCTGTCTACTCTTTTGGACTTGGAGAGTCCATCCTTTGTTGAAGTTTCCTAGTTAATCTCTGTGAAATCCTCAAGTAAACCACCTGTTGGATCCTCAAGCTACTTGATGAAGGGAAGGCAGAGCTCCACTGTTTCAGCAGATTTCGTGATCGAAAGTTCTCAGTTGATCGGAGTTGACAGTTGAAACTCCTTTGGTTTTGCTGTAAAACAAAATCCAAAGCCAAGTAGAATTGAATATCCCAAGATGATAAACATGACATGCATGTTGCATCATTTTGCATCAAATCTGATTGTTTGCCTATAGATGAATTTCAGAAGACACTCAAGAAGCCATCAGGGTTTTTGATTGTCTCGCAGTCATCCCTATATTTGAAGTATGTTTACCACTTTACCACTGTTGCCTAGACCAACTAATAAGACAGTGTTGTTTTCAGGAAAGCAAACTTGCCAACTCACAACAAGTTTCAGTCTCTTCTTTGATTCAAGTGTCTTTCAGCGCCTGAAATTGCCTGAACCGAAACCCTGTCGGCCCAAAGTCATTGAAATGGTGGTGTGAAACATACATGAGGAATGCAGATGTTTCACCTTGGATCAACAAAAAAACACCTTTAATCAATTCAATCAACAAATGTATGTTTACACCTTATCAGCTTCACATATACCTTTATCATCCGTTATTACCTCTTTCCTTTTAGCCAATTTCCCTTTGGCCGCGGAGCCCTTTGCGACAACAAATCAGGGTCGCTTGGTGCACTCGCTGAACGCGCTGTGCGCCGCGATTGCCTTGCTTCACCATGCCGTTCGCAGAGGAAGGGAAGAAGGTCAACATGCAGAGGACGTGACCTGGATTTGCTAATTGCATCTTTTTGCTGTTATGCCCTTGATGCTGGAATCAATGTTTTTTGGTTGTTTACTTTCAACATGAGTTGGTCGCCTTCAGCTACGGTCTCGTGTGTTTTGTGTTGAGGTGTAAATGTGATTCTATAACCTAGACTAAATTGCTTGGTCCTTGGTGGCATATCACAAGCATAGGCCAGTCATGTTTCCTTCACACATCCTAAATGAAACGTACTGAACCGCTCAATCCCAGTCCACTGGTGTGAAATATAACGTGACATTCCCTGAAGTACTTGATAGGTACTGTATGTCATTTGTTTCACAGAATCAGCACCTAAAACGAATTGTGACACCTGTCCTATTTACCACTACCATATAAATGTCGTATTAATTGAGACAAGTGTTTGTTAGATTATGTGTTTTTCATATACCAGTATCATTTTCTAAACTTTCAACCCTGCTAGACTGGAAACCGTAAAGGCATGGATTCCACTGGAGCATGTATTGATTGAATGATGCCCAGCGTGCAACCAAATTTCTCACCATGTTTTTATTGATGGCAATGCAAAGCTCATATTACTGCTTTCCTGGAGTACAGATGGGTTGATCCAGTTTCCACTTGGGGATCGTTCAATTCCATATTCGATCTATTCCATGGATGATTGCAAGTTCTCCAAATTATTTTACAACCCTCAGTTGAGCCACTGTTTTGAGGGGATTACATTAAACCATTATAAGGATCCCTATGAAACAACCAATGGAAAGTAAGGCCGTTTTTTTGGTTTTTTCGTGGCTCAGTTGAGTTTACCAGAAACCACCGGCGTTTCTGGTTGCCACCAGGTACTCTGATCCTGACTTGCCGCAGCTTTTACCACTCCCAGCACGACCTTCATCATCCTATGAGCCCAGACCCAAGGTCTGGCAACCTAGCATCAACTCGGCACATACCTGGAGAGTTGGCTTCAATTTTCAAAACTGTTTTTTTTTCAACCATGGTATTTTTACATGGGAAAAAATGGAAACAGGCAAATTTAGGGTGCCCTTTTTTTGTTGCACGAATCTTTGAGGGCTTAGCTACCTAAACAGCTGGGACCCTTGTTACGTCGGTACCCGCTGGAAGTTTTTACAGGTGAAAGAGGCAGCGCAGTTCACGGATGACGTGATGCAGGCGATGGCCGAGAAACTCGGAATCAATGTCATGGCCACTTGGCAGTGGATTATTCGTCATGGATGTTGGGGAAGATTGTTAGCGACTATGACCTATCTCTAGTGAAGTGACAGTGATAACTTGATAACTGACAGTTATATGATTTATATGCTTGTAGTTGATACATGTCGTTCATCAGATGAACATTGCTTTGTGAATATCAATGATACAAATGTTGGATGAAAGCTTCTTCTGCTGGGATTTTGACTGCCTGGATAATCAGATAGTCGGTGGGGATGAAGATTGAAACTACATGTTGCCATCGCCAGGAAAAATCCAGCATACTTTCAATTGTGTTGTGTGTAGCATGGAACATTGCATCACCAGATGTCAAAGATATCCAAGAGGCCACTAGCCATTGTTTGGGTTGTTGTATGATTTTTGCATCAAAGAACATCTTCATGGCCTATTTTGGGAAGCGCCAACACATACGAAAAAACATCAATGTGGTGTTTAAGTCTAAGATGTTACCGATTCCATCCTGCAAACAGTGGGAACTTTTTTTGAGATAAATTCCCTTAACAAGTGAGACACACTCTTCCGTGCTTTGGTGGTTTTCTTTCTACTGGTAATGATCCATCCATGCCTGGGTCCACAACCAAGACGCAGCCGGAGTTCAACTGGGTCATTCGAGATTGTTTATTGTCTCTTCGTGATGAAGGTTGGACTTGCCAGGCTTGGAGAAATGCATCGGTCGGGGATGGTGAAAGGGGGGGATGTTTTTGTGTGTTTTTATGTTTTTTGAGAGCAGACGTATGATCGTTAGGAGATAGATATAATGGTATGTTGTCTTTGTGTTTTCTATGGTTTTATTTGGAAACCAGCGGTTTTTGCTATTTATTCGTTTCTTATAAAATATTAGAGCAACTCAGAAAATGTGATGTTTTCAGCTCGATTGTGGATTGGGCCATGGTCATGGCTGCAGCAGTGATGACCCTTGGTAACATGGTCCCATGGCAAATATAACACAACACGGTGGAAGCTTCAAACACGTCTAGACTTTGCATGTAGCAGATAGGGTGTTGCTTCTTGGCTGGGCTAGACTAAGTAAGCACGAAGTCACTTTGGCCTTTGGAGTTTCCATTCTTGGAAAATCCCCAAAAGAATCAAGAGCTGCTAGAAGGAATCCACCGGGATGACAGGGATCCCACCAAACAAGGTGAGAAATGCTGACCTGGAGTACTGCTACAAGTACAAAGATGAGACTCGCCCGTCCCTTTGGCTGATGCCGTGATCGTTTGGAAGTAAAGCTCATTCTTGGTCCTTGGTGAAGTCCCTTGTGGTAATTGTTGCGAGGTGTTGGTAGTGTCAACAGTAATTATATGATGAATTATATGTAATTATCGTGTATTGATGATTATAATATAAATACACAAAACCACTTTGTGAGTTTGCTTGTTTGGAGTCCTTTAAACTGTAGGTTTCATAGCACCATGATTTCCACGTTTTTCGCACGGGGCGGCCGCTGGTTGAAACCGTGGACCCAGGTACCATCCCATTGCGGAGGCACATCGCAAGTTAGCTGAGCGATTGATGGCTTCCCAAGAGGCAAGGCTGAAAGATCTGGATGGGGTTGGGAAGGAGTTGGGGTTCTTGATGCTTCAATGGTTCAGTTCCTTGAAAAATGATGAAAAATGGATAAGACATGGGAGTAGATAAGAGATATTATCTAATTAATAGAGATATCTAGCCCATTGTTTGATGATGGTATGTTCGAAATTGTTGGATTTACGTCACCCGTAATCAGCGTTTGAAATGATGTACTCCCCCTCCAAAATGGTGGCTGGAAGGCAGCTTCCTTTTTGCAAAGTTGACGTTTGAGGGGCTATGTTGGACTTAAGGGTTGTAACTGTACATTTGATGGAAAGCATGAACTAATAGATAGTGAGTAAATGTCACATTTAAATGGAATTGGCTTCAAAAGAGCAGAGAGGGCAAAGCACACGAGATGTGGCTAGACTAGTGCAGGCTAGATCATTGCACGGCATTCTATCTATATAGTGCCTCTTGACTCATTGGTATCACATTGGTTTGAATCTGAGGCAACTTGACATGTTTGATTCATCTTCAAATCAAACAAGGAGTATTCAACTGGTACTTGTTCCTCCACATTATATACAAGTAAGTAATATACATATATAGATACATACATGCAATTTACATATATCATCTATATGATAGATATATATATATATATGTTTTTTCATGTTTTTATCTTTATATATATATACAATCCCTGACTCTCAAAATGGATGGCAACATCCCTTGTGAAAATTGCCAGGAACTCCAAATGCATCACTTGGATTCTCATTAGACTTGGCTCTCAGTTTCTGGGGGGTTTCTCCTGGGCTGCTGGTGTGAGCTCCGCCTTTTAGGGAAGGATCAGTTGATAGAATCATACTAGTTTGAAATCCAAACTGTTTCCAAGAGAGGCATATTATAGGCAGTCGTAAAGGCAACATGACGTTGTTCCACTTCGAAGGAAGAGGATCTACACTTCGTACGCCCACATAAGCCATGCCTTGGGTGATGGGTGGTCTTCGATTTAGATTATCCAGATGTTCAATGAGTAAACAATGCGGTTGGTAATCCAGTGATTCACAAAGCAATGAAGCCAAGGCATCGAATATGCAAAGCTGACCAACAGTTAGCAGAACTGACCAACAGTTAGCAAGTCTATAGGTGCATGGTTAAAGTTCCCATGCTCTCAGACTAGTGGTGCAATCGAGAGGTTTGTGGGACAAGGCATGTTCGATTATGATAGGAACAAACTGGGAGAAACACAGTCTTGCTTACTACTTTATCATCGTTTCTTACTCATTCCTTGAAACAATCATGCTGAACGCAGTCTTTGAATATGTTTGAGTCTACACCTGTCAAAAACAGTCCTTGATCAACTACAACTACTACTCTTCAAGGTACAACCTCTTCAATCACTTCATGCAATATTGGAGACCCAAAAGATTTGCCGGTCCCAAATGCCATAACCAACTTCCCATCTCTGTCCCTTCCCCCTTACCTTGAAGCTACCGTTGATGCTCCGAGTCGTGTACGACATCATGTGTACCGTTCCATCATGGGCGAGAAGGCGAGGATGGTATGACTGGAGTGGTGGATCTTTGCATTCCAACATGGCACGAGTAATTTCGCACAACAACTTCGCAAACACAGCTTGTGGCATAAAGATGTCTAACCTCTTTGTATATGATATGATTGTATAGTATTGTATTGTAATGTATTGTATATATAGATAAATATAGTGCATGATTTTTTAATCTTTTGTTTTGGATGTGCTGAAGGTGGCTTTTACTTCCAAACACGGAAGTCACCAATAAGGGAAATTCGAAATAGATCTGCATTTCCGCTTAACAGCCTTAAGAAACCAGCTTAAACAACACTGTATTCGGTGCATGGAGTTGCTGGTGAGACTTCTATGTATCATACCCTTTTGATGTGAAGATATCGATAAATGCTTCTGTGAGTGACGACTTCACTGCAGGATGTTCGACGAGTATGCACTCCCAAGCTCATAGAGGACTGACATGCCGCCGATGATGGGATGATGGGATGATGGTAGTTTGGAAAATTCCCCTAGAACTGACATTTAGATTATTGTGTGAATCAGTGAGCTGAGGCAAGACAAGGGAATCTATAAATCTATTGACCAGTGATATACGAAAGTTCAGTACTGCCCAACATCTATTCCTGAAATGATCAGTGGTTTACCTTTCTCAGATTCTGCTGTTCTCATCATACCCATCGCCCATGGTATATTACGTATACAGAATTTCATGATAAGGTTTCAGATCCTGTTGATGGCTAAATCCAGTCCAAATCCCGCACCGGTTTGGTAGGGAGTGGACCACAGGGTATGAAAGATCTCATGTCATGCAGGTTTTCAGCCATCAGTCAGTATTAAGACTTTGGAATCCCCAAAATCCTGAGCAAATGGATTAGCAAGTTTGGATGAACAAAGCTTAAGTTGGATCGCGTGTTCGCTGTTTTTTGAAATCATGATAGGCTGGTTCCCAACTTGAGCAGAAAAAAGCGGCTAAATGACACTCATGTTTAAAAAAACACATTTCCTACTATGGTCAGAATTTAAAGGACAGCTTTTTTTTGGAGCTCCTCTTTGGACTTGACTTGTAGACTTCACGAGAAGCTCTTCCGGCAAAGGATCTGGAGTGCACTCACAAGATTCACTATAGCAGTTGGAAATTGAACTCATCAGTGTATCAAACTGCGTTCGAGATCTCCAAGTGCCTAATGTTTTTGTATCTCCAAGCGTTCGGTCGCTACGGAAAGGACCACAAATTGATTAATGGTTTGTTCAAGTCAAAGACTTGTGAGTCATTTAGCGGTGGCTCAACAGTTTTTTAGCAATGCCCACTGACATCATAAGCTTATATGTATCATAGTTGTTAAGTTATGCTTTTTCACACTCACATAACATACACATTCACCTTATTTCGCAACAGCTCTACACCAACATGCACACCACCTCAAAAAAAAGCACTGGACATGACTGAGCATATGTTTGCAAGACCACTTTGTTTGGGTGTAACTTCCCAGGGGCCATGGCTTACTGGTACCAGGAAATGAATTTGGTTGGTCGGGTGATTTTTTCCGCAAAAATCCAGCGAGGAAGTCATGAAGGATTTAGATGTGAGTCCTTCAGACGAGCCTTACTTGATCCGAAGGTGCGAAGTATAGAGCAGACATGTGCGTTTCTTGGGAAGATCAGAAGTGATTTTTCCGCTGATATGAAACGATGTGTAACTACACGTGTGTAAACAGCTTACAGACCAGTGAATAGTTGATAATGAGCTACTTATATGAGATATCGGATAAAGTGACACAACGTACGGAGTTCTATATGTACATATATACTGTCATACTTTAATCCTCACGATGAGAGAGATAGATAGCTAGATAAATGGATAGATGGATCTAAGCATGTTATGAGGACTTCAATGAGACTAGTATATTGCATGACTAGAATGAAAACATAGGTTGGAAGACATGCTGGGGGCCTTCCATTTTGTGAAGCAGACATTGGTTGGTTGTGCCATCAACGAGAGAGGATTGGAGATTGGACCTGTTGTATGCTTGAACCATCTTTGACTTTATTCTATCAATTGTATATTATATTACGTGATCTACGGGTTGGTTCTGTCACTACTTTCTATGAGAAAATGCAGATTTTATCACTGAGACGTGTGTCATGATTAAGCTTCGGTCTTGTTTTCGACAACAGACAGTCAGATGCAACCTACCACCGACTGACTCCCAAAGACAGTTTTAGTTCAACTGTTTACCGGTGCACACGTTTTTGCTGTGTCAGGATCAAGACTTCAGTCGAGGATGCATACTTCAGGTGCTTGTCCTTGGAATCCCTCAACCGCCCAAGTGGGATACTGGGGATATCCATTGAAATTTTGTTTATTCATGCCCTTCATTTACGTTGGTGAATTCCCTCCCATCATTGGGCTAAGAAGAACCCTATCCACCTCGTCGACTGGCATGTTTTGTGAAACTTTTTTGCTTGGAAATCCGAATGTTGCTTGATGTTTCTTATTCCCGGGCAATTTTTGGTCCATAGGGGTAATATATGAACGGTTTACTTATATAACTTCTTGAATCGGAACCGCTGTTTTGCACGTGGGCTTAGGTACAAGAGAACTGGAAAGTTTCAGACCACCATTGAGGTGCAACGAATGCTTGGCTGTCATGACAAGTGGTGATTCGTGATCGTTGGGAAGATGCATCAGCAAATTTTATGATATATGAAGATTCAATGGACAAGTTCCTAGAAATTGTGTTTGCCTGAGTGTGTGTGTCTGTGTGAATGTCACTCATGGTCAGCACCCCCGTTGCTTTCATCATGTTGAGCCTAATCCCAAGTCATGGGATTTGTTCCAAAACAAAGACTTGATGCTGTCCTGCAGAATTGCATCGATGTAGAGTCCATGGTAGTGAATTTGGAGTTAGACCGCGTCTCTTGGCAGGATGGACCAGGCTTGGATGACAAACGACAGCTCAATAATCGCTCTTGATCATTGATCATTGATTCAACAATAAGCTGCTTGTAGTTGTCCTCAACACAACGGATCTCAAAAGCTTGTCTCTCTCAATATATTCATACACACACACACACTTTATCACATTGATAGAACTGATATGTTTTCCTACATTTACAACGATTCCACATGTACAGTGTACAGATCATTATTCCAAAAGTGTATGTAGTAGGTACGTTACATAAAGAGTTTACACACGTGTTTCTTTCTGTAGTAAGAATGAATCATGTATACGTATAGATTATAGATTTTATGGATCCACTCATGATATTTGCTTCCAATGTTCCTTCGCTGCGCCCCCGACCAAGGTTGGTTTCATGAAAAAGATTTCACCCTCAGGCAAGTTGAGAGTTCAACATTTTTTTTTGGATATCAAGCATGGCAAACCAAAAGACAATTGGCAAGGCTGAATTCGGCCTCCAAGGAAAATTGTATCTGACAGTTTTTTGTGATGCATGGGTTATATGAAATGATTTACTTGAGGGCCGGGAGTGGGGAGGCAGATCTTTTTACATGATAGTTGCTGTGTATCGGGAGGCTTGTTGTACTGCGTTGAGTGTCAGACAGCCTTGGGAGATGCACCTTGTCTTCGGTGGGTTGTGAGCTCCGCAGCGTGGGAATGATGGGATGAAACTAACCAATACTGTATCCATCATCCAGTTTGCGCCTATACGGCTAAGCTGAGTGCTGGTGATAGTGGGGGTCATGTAGCTGATTCAAATCAATGGGAGTGGTTGGTCACTTGGTCAGGTCAAGGCATCTCATCCCCAGGGCCAAGTTGGAAATGTGGATTCGCCAGAGTATATGAAATCATCGTTTTTTTTTGGTATCTAGAAATGGAATCAATTGTGTATTTTCCATATATATATATATACGTACACATGCTTTGCACATTCACCTTTAGCTAGATTGTTCTTTACACCTGAGACCTAAAAGGCTGAAATACTGCCTGTATTCCCTGTATTTACTTTGACAAAGGTGCTGTACTCCAGCAACTTGGAATCTCTCCTCCCAACCATCACCAGCACCAAGAGAGGTCATCTCGGCTGGTTGCCACGATGTTTTGTGCAACCAATGTGCAGTGGAGACCCATAGTACAGGCAACCGACAGGACCTTAAAACGTTATGGGATTGAAAAGGTGAGTGAAATCAAAAGGATGGTTTGACTGGAAAAAGGTGTGCAGTTGAAGCCACACATGAAGGTGACTGAAGGGTATGCGGAAGACCAGCAAAGAAACAAACCCAAAAAGGAAGACAAAAGACAAACAAAACAGCCGCTGTTTCTTTCGATCTGTTTTGTTCACCCTTTGGAAGTGAGCAACTCTTTACAGGTGCCAAGATTCCAGAAGCCCCTTTTTCTATTTTTTGGTTCAAGTGTCATTTCTTAGCTGGTGAGCATAAAGGTCGTGTCACCATCAAAGTACTCCGAAAACATGTTTCTTTCCAACTGAACAAATTCTTTTAAAGAACATTTTATCAAATCCTGGGTGCAAACACCCACCCGCATTTCTGACGGCAGCCACGCGACTGCAGGATGCACCCCTGGTGTTCATCGAACAAGCGGTTTGTGCAGAATGCACCACCAAGGCCAGCAAGCTGAGTTCCTCTACATGTGCAGCATGTAGCTCGTGTGATACCATGCAGTTAGTAGCCATGATCATATGCGCTGGATGCACATTTTGCTTGTTGATTAAGTTGATTGGTTGTTGGATAGAGCCAATAAGCATTTTGAGTTTGGGGTCCAACATCAAATATTGAAATGAAATAATGAATCCATCAGATCTCCTGATGGAGAGGATGAACATTATCCTGTAGGGAGTTGTCTTTTCTAGAAGTCATCCAAAGGAATTCCAAATTTAATACAGCAATTTAACATCCACCGTACCATTTGCAAGATTTCCACAGGCAGCCTTGGTTCGATGTCAAGACTGTGTGGAGCTGTTCTGCTATGATTGCTTCAAACTGACACACGCTGCAGGGACCACGGGGGGAAGGGTGCTTTCGTGGTGAGAAGTACAGGATTTGCATCCCTCCGAGGAGGGAAATTGTGATGTAGGTAATCTGACTTCAATAGACTGGAACGAATCAACATAATGATTTAGGTTCCCAACAGGTATGTTATAACTATTCTATAGTAGGTCCTGTCGTCTTTTTGTTCAGTTTGCATCCTAGCGCCTCTGTCGGTTTCTGCAGAGCAGGAAGAGAAAGCGACATTGTGTGGGTTTGCCTCAGAGAACCTTCTGCTTTGAATGCGATATGCGGGAGGTTGGCACCTGGCGATTTTCCAGGGATTGGACTTGATGGGACAGCCAGAAAGTATCAGAATGCTACAAAAGTCAATGGGCATGATGGTGTTTCGCACCTATCAATAGGGGACGCTTTTGTTCATTTGACCTCCCCAAATACTGAAGCTCGAATAGCCAACATCCAAACATTTATCAGGAAACATGTGTTTTTGTTTGATTTCAAAGAGGTGTTTCTTCTGTAAGTCAGAAGGTTACTGAATAAAGACAATACCAATGACTGATAAGCTCTCAAGAGGCATGAGGTGTGTTCACACATCAAATTTGAAGTGGACGAGTTTTTCCTAGATGAGCATTTGAACTCAACCTGTCATAGGTATCTCAATCTCAATGATTCACTTGCTATGATGCCAAAAACGACACATGCATCGTGCCATGGGTGCCATTGTCAGGCTCGAATGCTTTAAATATCAACAGGGCCGCTTGCTTCAGTTCAACAATTAGGCAACAAAAAGTGGCAACAAAAAGTGAAGAAAAACTCGGGGATGTTTCAGGACCGAAGAGTGATGCTGGAAGATCTGAAAGACTTCCGTAAAGACCATGAAGAAGCCAAAGTTTAGGAACATCCAAGTTTGAAGCAGAGGATCCTGGGTTCTCAGAACTAGGATGAGCTATCACAAATAGATTGACAGCACTAGCAATCTGCACCACTCATATTCTACAGCAGACACGTTCCGCAGTTCCAGATCCTAGCCCAGCTTCACCCATTTTTCAGCAAAACCTGGGCTTCGACATACACCGTTGGACCATCATGACGGCGGCGGATCAAAGTGCTGCAACAGAGGTCACAAAAGCAAATCTGGTGAAGTGCCTTGCTCGGCTTCTGGCGCAGAAGGTGCAGAATTTTGTCGACTTTGTTGGTGTTTTTGTCAAGGTAAAGCTGCTGGAAAGGAAGGGACAATTGGCATGTGTAAATGTTGTGGTGAAATGGTGCTTCTGGGAAACATATTATGTCAATACAAGGCATTGATGAGCATTGGCGACTGTGCAAAAAGAAACTTTTCTGCTATTATGTTTGATCTCCATTTTGCATACTTGCACTGTACTTGTATATATATACATTGCTTGCTTGTATTCACTGCCTTTCGATATTCTTCCGTCAATACTGAATCTAAAAGACTGGCATCTTGCATTTGCATCCTGAGCCTTTTGACATTCTGCTGACTTGGTCCTGGACAACGGGGTCAAAGCAACTTAGGTTCCCAGCGATACGGGACTAGTCAAGCACTATGAAGTCTATATTTGTCCCTAATTCAATTCATATGAAGTGTTGATACTTTACAGTACAAGAAATCAGAAATCACTCCAAGTAGGAAGATTCATGACAGATTGACCAATGTTGACAGTGACAATGCCTTTCCATAGAATAACCTCAGGGTCAGGTAATCAAACACAACTCCATGTCTCATCATTTGAGGTTTGTTTGGAATATCAGTGAAGTTCTACCATGAGGCTTTTGAAGAGATACCTAAACTTCAACCAGACACCGTCATGTCTGTTTTTCTTTTATACGTCAAGCATTAGCTATAGGACTTGACCAACCTCGGTGGTGAATCAGGACCATGCTTACATCGATTCGATGAAGAAAAAGGCCAAGAGTGGTCAGGTCAATGTGAAAGGCGCCGCTGCGTTGACTCCCTGAAACTCATAAACTTGGTTGGTTGGGTGTTCCCAGTTGGGGAACAAACAAACCGTTTCTACGTGAAGTGCATATATGTTGAATGATTTCTATACAGAATAATGAAAATAGACATGTATGCAGGTCACCTTAGCTGGTTGATAATTTATATCATATATGGTATATTTCTCATGAATTATAATTAATATCTACTGGTTTTACATGTTTTTTGCTGGTTTTGACTTTCTTTGGCTTCAGCCTGAGTCAGACATGAAGTTTGCCCATTCGAAGCCCGGGAAAGTGTTTTTAGTTTGCTAACTACCCACCTACCACCGGAGATTGAACATGAAAAATCATGAGAATTAAGTGCAAAAGACTCTTTCCAAACCTTATTTCTTAGGTTATGTGTTGTTTCAGGGGTGTACAATACACCCACCCAAAATTGTACTACATTATATTATAATATATTTATATATTTATATATACGTATAGATATATATATATATGTGTGTATGTACTGTATATGTATGTATTTATATATACATATCTACCTATATATCATATAAAACCTGATAGGCTTTAGTAGGACACCAATTTTTGCCATTTTTGCCAGCGCCAGGGACGCAAGTCACCGAGGACATGATCCTCGAAGCCTTAGCCATCGAGCGGAAGGAACACTAACAAAAACATGTGGGGCCCCACGTGGTGTTTTGGTTTCAATGGTCAAATTTGGTGAAAACATGTTATGTTCATATATTTTCATATATGTTCTGTTGAAATCTACTATTAATCATTGTAGTTGTAGTTGTCAATTAGTTCATGTGGCACAAAATTTGACTTTCGTCCTGTTCATGCCCTGCTGCAAACCATGCTATATAGGAGAACGGCGGTCTCCGTTGGACGCCCGCGGAACCTTCTCTGGCGTCCCTGGCAAACAAGGCCGTTTCGGAGTCCGAAGATGCGGAGCCTTACAACCAACGGGTACGTGTCATTGGCTGAAGTGTGATGGTGGGAAAGTGTTGTTTTGGGTAACACTGTTGATGGAAGAGATCCTGCACCACCTGGGATGTATAGAACTTGCTAAATAATGGGATAAACTACCTATCAACTGGTGCAGGATTTCTTCCATCAACAGTATTTGCCAATGGTGCGGTAAAAAACATCCTGTACCCGTATCATCTCAACGTGTGTAAGGTCTACATAGGTCTAGAAGTACAGTCATTTGATATTATTTGATCCTGTGTGCTGAGGTATCATTGGCAACCAAAAAATGCCTTTGCTGTTCAAACCAGATCTCGCTCAAGTCCAAAGGGACCAGTTTATGATGCCAGAGCAATGGTGTGACACCATTGCACGGGTTGTTAACAAAAAGGATGGACGTGTTTATGTCACTTGGCTTTGGGATGCTGTTGTGGATGTCTAGCTGTGAAAACTTGGAATTTCAGTGCAAGTTGGTTGCACTCCACGTTGGAGTTCTTAAGAACAATATATATATATATATATGCAGATAAAACCATTGAAAATCGGTATCTTATATATACGTATATTTATATTGTACATAGACAGTTTGTTTCTCCACTTTCCAAATTGGTTTTATAGATCATTTCAATGTCAGTTGGAGTTTCATCCACGAGTCAAAAGTCAGGTCACTTTTGATCAGCTTTCTCCCCAAGGATTATCCCCACATCAGTGATCCAAAAACCATCAACCTTCAAGTCTTCGAGAAATTGCAGTGTGAAATGAGGAGCGCCAAATTTTTTCCCATCCCTCAAAACTCTATATTTTTTTGAGCTTCCCCCTGCAACCCGCCTTGGATTTCCAAATCTTAGGTTCGGCTTCGGAATCAAGATGGTTGGGTGTCCAGCAGGTCACACAAAGATTTGACCAAGGTCGGTGGGTTGAGGTGAGTTACGTGTCAACTGAAAACACATGACATTTTTTTGTAAAACATTGGTGGTGGTAATGTTGCAACACATGTTGTGTCTTGGTAACATTATAAATTCATATAGATATGTATATCTAGATGTGTGTATGTATATTATAGTGCACATTTGTTTTATCCCAAAGCATTTTTTAGAGATTAGTGGAAGCCACCAACTAGCTGTCTTCCACTCCATTTCGGGCCAAGATGTTTTTTTGGGGGTTTGCCCGACCGCCAACTTGACAGTTTGTTGCTTTAAACACGGGACCTGGATTTTTGAGGGGTTGTATTCATGATTTTGAGGATTTGTCATTTCCAGAACTGTGTTTCTTTGTTGCATTGCCAATCATGGAGGAAATTGGAGGGCCAGACATGTTCGACATAACTAGAGCATGGATACATTACAACCACTCATGCGTGTGTGTTTGGTTGTTCAGGACCATGGACGCATTTGTAGTCACACATGTACTTGTCTCAGAACAAAAGGGAAAGAGCAAGACGATGACCACCTGAATCCCGTCATTAGCATCAAGCTTTCTGCCCTGTTTGTGACAAAACATGTTCGTAGAAACGGCCAAACGTTTTATATCATTAATGATTTAGAAAAAGCCTTGTGTGAGTGCATGCCTTCAGAAGCTGACGTCATTTAACATCAATTTTCTCATGAAACATTGTTTCCTACGTGTTTGTATGGCCACCATGCCACCTAGCTGCTTTCCAACCTTGATGTGGGTCTCTCATAAGTCTTTGTTTCGGAAGCCACATGAAGCCATCAACATGTCAACCTCCAGGTGGTGCTAGAGGTTGAGGGTTCAGCATCTCTTGAGCCGGCTTGTGACTTGGATCTTTAAAACATCGGTGGGATTGGTACATGTCATGCAGTCTTCAGCAGCTGTTAGGGGAGTCCATCAAAGGATCATGAGGGTTCTGATAGCAAGATGGTATAGGTATTACATATGCTGCCACGAAGTGATAGGTACCAAGGATATGATGTCTATATTTTCTGCCAACTCGTGGGTGGTTCTTTGCCACCTACCGTACCATGTTTTCCAGATGTAGCAATGCTGTTGGGACCGAGATGGGGGGGGGTATGACCTTTGTCATCAAGAGCCAATGATACTCAAACAATACTTCATGTCAACTGGGTAAAGTTTCTTTGGGGATGACCACATAGTTTTGATAACAACTCCTCAGTCGGACAAGCATCATACTGGTTTGTTGATTGCCACTTATTCCTTTCTTTCAATATTCAGCTCTATTAGAGCACTCTCACATTGCCTCACCCATATCAAAAGTCCTTGAGTAAAAAAAATGGTCCTAACATCACATGACATTGAAGCTTGGTAACCCACAATGACTTACCCAGAGTTATGTCCAGGGATACCCGCGAAAAAAGTACCACCCTTTTTGCAATGCCTCAAGGTACCGATGTTATTTGTCGCAGTCGCGTGGCACGGCTTTTACCTGCCATGACACAGGCAGCGGTGTTGCAACGACTGGGGAATGTTTGGGAACACCATAGGAGCATCAGTTTCCTCGATGGCCTTTGGAATTGCATCTTCTTGAAACTTTTTGTGTAAAATTCGAAATGAGCTTACCTACCGTCAGTGTATCTGAGTGTTACCTATTCAATGATAGATCCAGTTTCCCCTCAGACAACAACTAGATGATTTGCCAACCCTGACATCAAGTTCTATACTTCTTATCAACGTTGGAAGTGAACTTTTGGGACATTTCGCAGTACCCATGGAACCTGTGATTGCAGCGCATGTTCCGACGGGATAACATCTCATGCAGACAATTTCAGCGACAACTCCAGCATCAGTTCCCAACATCATAGCGAAAAAGGTTGAAGCATTCTCCCAGCTTCCAACGTGGTTTGGTTCTTCAGGAAGGTCATTTCAAGGACCAGCAGAAGACCTTGCCACCTCGACGTTTTTGTGCTACAATGGCGGTGCAGAAGCTTGAAATTAACATGTGAAGTTTGATCGGGAAAAGTGAACGGTCGCTGATGCTGCATCCCGTTTGTCAAAAGTGGATGTTTATTCAATTCTGATTTGTTATATTTGTTGGTGACCTCTCCCACAAGTGTATACCGGTGGTACAGGGCAAACGGAGCCCTTGAACATATACTACACAGTACATAGAAAGTTGCACCCAGGGCTTGGTTCTACAAAGCAGTTCAACTCAGCAGTTCAACTCAGCTACATAGAGTATGTACTACTATCTATATCGTGTGTCCTCGTCGAAGGTAAGAAGTAGAGTCACACAACCCTGCATACACCAGTCCATATGTGTGCATTAAACCATCATAGTGAATCCATGTGAATCCATCGTTCACTACTTTGGCACTGAATAAAGGATCATTAAACAAAACAGCTGGATACATGTCTAACTCATGAGCCCTGACATTTCCAAAGATTTAACGAGTTAAGCAACCTAATTCCACCCCGCGAAGCTCAGCCGACGTCAGTCATTGCGCTTGCCTTAGGAAACTAGCAACTCCCGATTCAACAGGACGAGAGATGAAGCTTGCAAAAGGTGACCTTTGGATATTCAAGTAAACCGCAGATAGCCACACTCGCAAGTCTTTGTTGCACTAGAATGTTTGAACAGAAATGAACTGCCATGGAATACTGCAGTCAGAGTTGAGTTTTCTCTGTTCTGTCAGGAGCTCATGGGTCCAAGTTGAATGCCAAAGAGGTGAAATGGGACATGAAAAGTCTTCAACTTGTGTCAAGAAGAATCAAGAACGGGTTGTAGAAAACAATACCATAGCAGAAACTTCACACATATTGCATATATATATATAGATATTTGATAATATATCAAGCTCCATCTCAAACAATCACATCCCTGCTGACTCGAAACTTCTTTATGATGGGGTAACAAGCATGGACAGTTCTGGTTGCACGGCATCGACTGCCAGAAACCTCTTTCTCTCATAGTACCAGATCAGAGCATGGGACCCCACCAAAGTTTACTTTCTGTTACTGTAATTTCTAATTATTCCAGTCATGTTGTTGAACAAAAATGCGTGTGATTACGACATGTTCCGAACTTGCAATGCTGAGTCAGTGAAGTGTGTGTGACGCAAGAGTCTAGGCAGTCCCGTTTGGAGAGAAGAGCATTTGAATCTGACACAAATTCTCTGGTCCCTGAGCTTCTACTTCATTGGTTTCCTATATTCACAGAGAGCATGTCTATCATGGGTAGACAAGAGTCGATCACCGAACCACCATTTGACACTTCAAATTGATATGAAACTGAAGGAGTTTCTGGCAGATGGAGTTTTTCTTCGTCCATCAGATGGTCGTGCATATTTACATCTCAAGGCCCGGGAGAGCATTGGCCGTGTTGATGTTTTGGACTGCAACAACGTTCAGGCTTCAAGGAGTGTAAGTTCCATTCCCAAGCATGCCATCGTTTCAAGAAAATGACTTTACCAACCTGTCGCTTGCTCATGCGACATCCATTTCGTCAGTTTAGTGACATATCTTAATTTGGTCAATCACTTATATACCAAGTTGTGATCGTTTCATCCCCAATCATTGAACCCCATTTTTCAAAGGTCACAAAGGTAGTTTTCTGTGGAACAGGTCCATGGCTTGAGTTTCACAGCTTGCCGCCGTATCTCCACCCCAACTAGGATGGAAGCGGTTGGATTTGCGAGCGCGCCAGATCGGACTTTTCCAAATTGGCAGTGGAGCATCTTGGTGTTGTGTTAGGGTTGTATCATCCCCCGGAGAAGATTTTCACTATGGCATGTGGCCTCGTGGGGCACTTGAGAAACTGCCTTTTTTTATGGAAAAAGCAGGGATGTGTTTTTTTGGGGGAAACCCCATGCACCACCCGGAAACTAACATGCAACCTGACAAACACTTCTTGGAAAAGGAGAATATCTAAAAAAAAACAACAGTCTATTCTTAGGGTTCCAGGAAAATCGGAAGTTGCAGTCAAGGCCTTGCGGTTCAACGGAGGATTTCCTTGAGGATGACGTTGAGGTCAGGATAACCTTGCTATCTTTAAGGACAGTGCCTCAAATTCTGACCGGTCTCATGTTCTTGTGATTCGGATGTCAGGGTTAAGACCAACAAAAATCCATACGCGTTCAAAGGCTCCAAGTAAATATGCAAGAATTTAAGATTACAAAGATATATATATATATGCATATGTTTATGATATTTTCTATATATGTATAATATTGCTTGCAAAGATATATCTACATTTAAGAATTGGCACAATTGTCTTTTGCATTGTGGCAGGCTGTTGAGCCAAAGGTGCGCAGACGTGATGCTGGAAAAAAGGCGGGTGGGGAACGGATGTGGATTCACCTTTTGTTTCCAACGAAGGGATGTTTCGAAATTACAGGCCTAAGAATCCAGTGGAACATATTCAGATCGTCACATCCCCAAGATTTAAGGTGGAATGTACAAAGCCACAACTTTGTTGACCTGTTTGACCTGTTTGACACCTCCAACGCATACTTCCTTCGCGTTTTTTGTGAAACTATCCACCTTATAGAAATGGTCACATTGTCGGCAAGGAGGCGAAACTATGTGATTTTGGTGGGATTATGAATCGAGAAGGAAACACTTTGCGCTTCTATTTCAAGTTTTCTAGGGAAGGTGAATAATTATGAGATGTACACATATGATTGAATGATACATACTTATATGATAAATGTGTGTGCATCAATATTTACATATTGGAAATCTTACATAATCCTATCTATATAGGTGTTGAAGCAAATATTGAGCCTGGCAGATGGAGGTCAAAAGAGGCAGGCTACGTTTTAGGAAGAACGGTAGGGTTGTTCTAGTTAGTATTACTACCCCTCCGAATCCCAGTGTCTTCCCCGGCAAGAGGGTATTCATCGCACAAGATACCATCTAAAGAAACGAAATGTTAGTCTTGTGTGAACAAAAAGCGGTACCTAGAAGCAAGTATTGACCCTGAATTTCTTGAATACAGTGTTGTTTAAAGAAATGGACGGAACTCTGATTTGACCTCACCCTGTGATTATGGTTGATTCTGAGAATCCTCCCAAATTGATTCTAAAAGATTAGTTTCAGTTTGCAGATAGCCCTGAGCAACCAGATTGATTTACCACAGACGCACTGCATCAGGTCATCATGTTAGAAACCGAAGCTCTTGGACAGGAGACAGAAGAACCAGGTGCCGCCCTGCAGGTTGAGCAATGACTCAGTTAACAGGTGTAATGTTTAAGAAGTGTACTCCTGATTGATTTGAGATGATTCAATTTATGATGGAAAAGATCAGGCGAAGAGATGAAAACTCCTGTAAGCCCTCAACGTTAACCCCTATCAACCACTCATTTCTGACTTTTTGGTGGTTGATTTCAGCAACCTAAATTATATTGAAATCCTCAGTCCGGATTTGCCCAAGATTTCTGGAGAATATGTCTGAGGCATTTTGCCAAACCCAGCTACTCGTACTTAGACCCTTAAAGTTAACCCTTCCAAAGCTGAAAAAGAATGGATTATCGGATTACCAAGTCTGCCATTCTTTTGACGCGCTTCATTTTCCTGATGATCCATTGTTCAACCAGTTTCAAGAGGGTGGGGCATTCAGATTAATAGCCCTTCCATCCTTGTTGTTGTTTGGTTGGTTGGTATGTTTTTTCATGATATTATTTGCCCAAACATGCCACAGAAAGTTGTCTTGGAGCACCCAGGAGCGAAAGACAATGCATCTCCAGATGTTCCCATGATCTTTCGATCCGACACAGAGATCTGGCCGGAGGACCGGTGTACCATCATGCTGACTGCATTTGTTGGGACTTGGGGTTGCACCAAATGGTGGTGTTATCTACTTGCATACGAGATAATGTATAGATTTGATAAACTTTGTAGACAAATCACAATGGCTACATGCTTAATCTGCTTCTTCCCAAGCCTAGAAGTAAAACACTGATGATGATAAGTAACATGTTTTCATTCCACCCCAGAAACAAGCAAACCAAAAGCCATAGGTAAAACAGTTCATGAATAGTATAGTTGTTTTGATTCAGGAAAGGCAAGCTAGGATATCTACCGACCAACCCGGAACAAAATACATACCGTAAGCAAAACATTGGACATGGACGTGCATCCAACATGCAGTTTCCTACAAGATTCCATTGATCAAGTTCTTCACACCCACAAGGTGAGTGCACTGGAGCATACTCCACGTATGCTTGACTGCAATCACCTAATATGAACAAAATCTTCTCTCTCCATGCTTTGGTGAAGACACTGCTTGATCAATCATAGCTTTTTCCAACTATGCCGCTATACGAATACACATAGTTGTATCCCTACGATATTTATATGCAAATGCCGCACTGAGTATGGCTTAAGACTATTGACCCCTGATATGGATGCATGGAAGATAAAGAAATGTTTCTAGTTCTAGTCATTTGTCCTCCCAAACTGGTACTAGTAACCCAACTTGAAGTCTCGGTCATATCTTTAGCTTACATATTGGCTTATATTACCCAGTTGTAGCCCAGTTGTAGTTACATTACGAGTAATTAAGTAGCAGGTTTTAAGACCCATTCCAACCAACCAGGTAGTTCCGTTCAGTATTGTTACTAGGGTTTCTTCAATCTTTTGCATAATTTGTTCAGGGTGTTTAAAGATTTGGATGTCCACACATTTTGGATGTAGATTGAGTAGTGTTTTTCGTAGGGATCCAAGTCGCTACCTTTTTCGCTGAGTAAGTTTTTCCAGGAGCTCCAACCTCCCAAAGCTATCAAGAAGAGCATGCGACAACAGTTGCGCCGTGTGGAGCCCCGGGGGAGCACACAATGACGTTTTGTTTATGGGTTTCTTGGGAATTGAAAACCTAATGTGTATATAGGTATATTTTTGTTCAACAGCTGTAAATGCACATACAATCATACATATAATTTGCATTAAGTATGCACATTGTTTGCATCATTCAACCATGTTTGTTCAGTCCCCTTCAATATTGAGCGTAAATGATGTGTTTCATATCATGCACCCCAGGCCTCTACTTGAGCCATGGTGCCAAAGTGAAAGATTGCGAGGAGGTCGTTTCAACCGTTTGGGATAACGGATGAGGTTAAGATGAGATCAATGGAATTTCAGTTGAGGGTTGGTGGTGTATGATTTTGGTGCGAACTTTAAGATGATTCCATAAAACTTGCGGTCTTTCAATATTGTGTCAGTCATGGGGTCTTGGGGGCTACAGAACCATCAGAGAGAAGGGACTGCAAGTGGTTTAGATTCACCCATTTGTCGAAGTCTAGGTACCACATGCCCGCAATCTGACAAAGACTGCAAGCATGAAAGTTGTCACGGGCAATGACAGACTTTCAACAACTCCTTTGTGTTACCTACGAAGTCTCTTTGTTAGTTACCTAGACATCATCAAAAAGGTGGATTTACTGAAATTCTTGAGGGATTGAGATTCTCAACCATTGACTATTTCATCCAAATCAAATCATAAACGGATACACAAAGATGTCCCAGCAGAATTGATTTCTGGAATCTGATGATGTGTTGTTCACCAAATGTTTTTGGACGTTATGGTGAAATGCCCAACCATCATTTTCTACCTCTACCCGGTAAAAAAAGGCCACTATTCCTGAGTCTTTCCTTGAAGGATTTGAAAGAAGTTACCGAAAAGGCTTCAGCCTTTGGTCGATCTTGTCCTGCGCAGAAGGAGGGGAAATCGGAACTCCAAGTGGTGTAGTGATTGGGTGCTACCAGAAGGAAAAGAACATCATTACGAAGGCCAAAATTATACATAGGAAACACTTGTTTTTTGGAGGTCACCATATTCCAGCGGGACGACAATATGTGAATGTTGAAATTTTGGATGCCAAGTTTTCGATGTTTTCACACAGATGCAGTCATACATTGTTTACAATGATGCAACGTGTTGATTTGGACACAAGTTGTTGATGAATTAAGTATAGTTATACGTAGAGTTATCGCGATAAAGAACCTCACTGCAAGTGTATGGTGTATCCGAGACATCATGTTACCAAACAACTCTAAGTAGTCTTTGGTGATGTCCTGTGATGTCATGGGACATGGCTCTGATTTCCTACGCGACCGCTGGGTTTCAGAAGGAGCTCTTGCAATATGCGGAGGCCTTAAAAAAAGAAACGTCTGGGCCTCAGATTGAAAAGCGGCAGAGGAATGATTCATGACCATGATGATCATCCAGAAGTCTGATTCTCATTATAATAATGGTATTGTTGATATTCTGGACAGTATTGTTCATTGTTTGTTGAATTGTATTCATGACATTTTATCATGTTTGTCAGGTTCGTTATGATAGTTTTTATATTCAGCATATTATTATTTGATCTTTGATGTTTTTTCATCATTGTTTTACCCATCTCCTAAGGCAGAAGGGCAAAAAAGCCTGGACGGATGCTGCCTGGACCCTAGGGTCACGTGGAGCCATCTCTGAGAAGTTTAGGATATAACGACACAGGGACTGGTTGATTCGCAACAGGTATCGTCGTATTGTCAGGTATTGTTACAAGGAATATCGTGCCTGAAATTAACATAGCCATGGAAAACCCACCATTTTGATGGTATTTACCAGGAAAGATGGGGATTTTCATGGGCCAGATTAGTTTCAGGGAGGGTAGTTTATTCATTGCTTGAACATGGCATGCAGTAGAAGTATGAATCCCTCAAACTGACATTGACACCTGAGAGGAATACAGTGCCGGGAATTTTGCCGGCCAGAAAGTCTGAAGATGGACACGGTATGACACAGTTGAATCTCCAAAAGATGTATATTGTATTTAATATTACGTACCTTGAAGAGGAAGGAAGGAGTAAGAATAGTAAGATTGATTTTGCTTTTGGGATGGTAAACTCATAGTGTTCATTGGGATCCTATCTGCCTCAATAGGAATCAAGAATCCTAAACTCTGATTCTATCCTACTCTGTTCTGACTCCTTCCTACTGGGAACTGGAAACCCTCTATTTTTGCTCAAGTACCAAGCAAGTTGTAATTTTCATTTTTTTTAAATCATTACATAAAACTTCCAACGTCACATTCAAATCATGTCAATCCTACTCAGTGCCAAGTAAAACCTCCTCTCCCTCAAATCCAGGGTCAATCCTACTCGACATTCATGTATCTTTAATTTAAGATGTGTTTTTCTTAGCAAGTCTCTGTGGTTCAGTATTCTCAGCATTTGCCTTCAATCCAGCAGCTCAAAATCACATCATAGTGCTTTGTTTTCAGAGATGAGATATGAACAACATATTTGTTTATTGCATTGCTTGGCAGGGTGTGTGGAGTTTAGGTATCCGATATCATTGCTTTTTGTGAACTTCAGGTGAAGCTCCTTCTAAAGGAGACGCCAGTGGAGAAAGCTGCAGAGTCAACCCCTGATGTTTGGGAGACCTAGCTTTCACCAAGGTCTGATGTTTCAGGAGTATGATGGAGAAAGGGAGAGAACCCTGGCATGCGTCTAGTTTTTGTATGAAGAAATCATGATTGTGGAAGTTACTGAAGTATCTGATTGGCATGTTTGTTTGATGCCATGAAAGAAAACATGAGTTTTGTGCATCGTGCAAAATCACCACTCCAGCTGATAGGATACGTTTGAAAGGCGGTATGGGGCTTGCATCTCTGGGTTGTGCATTGCATATGGGCAGTATATGCAAGGGTACATGTGTATATGATTCAATGCATGCTTATGGAAGTATGCACATTTGACCTATTTTGACCTTTTTTTAACATAGCATTATGCATGTTTGCATACACCTCATGTAAACATTCAGAAAACAAGCATTGCAATTTCCTGAAACTCCATAAATAGTCTCCTTTTATGATTACCAGTGAGACTCTATCCATTGGGTCTGGCAGTTACCTAAAAGTAACCCATTAGACAACTATATGCTGTATGTGTTTCCTTTCTTGGTCTTAACCGGCAGGAACAACAACTTCCAACTTCTACTCAACATGGACCGATGTTTGATGCGGGAACTCGTAGCTGTTTTGATCAACTTTGCTGTGACGGTCACCGCTTTGTTCTGCCTGGTGCCAGCGTGTCAGGCAGCTTCCGGGAAGAGATGCATTTGGTTAGTTGTGGTATTTCCAAGACTTTCCCAATGGCTAGGCATATCATTTGATATTGTATGATGAATAGATATGTTATCGTATTTTAATAATTGTATGTAGCCAATTTCATGTGTTTCAGGTGATTTGCCAGTACAATGTGCATCAATTGTTGCTGCTGTACGTATCAAATCATATCAACATATGTAGAAACAGCCATAGCTGTGCAGATCCATTTCAGGCAATTACTACTGTGAGTCTGGAGGTGTGATTTGACTAGACGACTAGACTGTCGGCACTCTGATGTTTGCCTCTATTTTTCACCTAAGGACATTCCAGATATGTTTCTCATGCAAAGACCAGTTTATATAGGGGTTATGATAAACCATTATACAGATCCCTAGTAACCAACCAGTATAACGAAAAGTAGGAGGTTTTTTTCTGTGGCTCATGTGGATTGCATAGGGGAACCCAAAGTTGAAAATCATTCCCAGTGGGTCCACCTTTTGTCTTCCTGCGCTTCCAGGGGGCGGAAAAACCCAAATGGCGGAGGCCTTTGTGTCTTTGGGTCAGGCTGGGTCGCTATGGTTAAAATGGGAGACTGACAACAAAAAACCTCATCAAACAAAGTGAAAAAAATATGACTGGTGAACCAACTTAATTTTCCATTTTTTAAATTTTGGGGGATATAGTAGATGCGAATATGATTACCTGCAAAAGGCAACCGGATGCGTGACCTCTGCGATTGCTTGTTCTCTCAAATAAAAAAAGATGGTTCCACGTGCTTTTAGTTGGTTTTTTCCCTGCTTTTGGGTTCACCAGACCAATTCATGTGATTCATATGATGAGACATTGCAAAGGATGCATCGTTGGGCTCCTGAGGCACCCACAGCGTCCGGAACTGTGGTGCCTACAGTCGCTGCAGGATTTTGGGGTCTGGTTCCGTCGTGTTTGGTTTCGAAAAAAAGTCTTCCCTGCCGCCTTTTGAAATGCAGTTGTTTTTTGTTAATTTGGTTTTATCAAACTTGGGGATGTGTGCAAATCTGTGCTACACTTTTTAAATCAGCATTGATGTGGTATCCATCCGGTATTTGCATGATATTTTGGGGGTTGGTGAGTACCTGGAATCTTTAAACTTGAGGTGTTCAATAGGGATCCACATAACTAGAGATTTGGAGGGATTTCCACAGCTAGATTTTTTCAAGTCCACTCTGAGAAGCACTCACTTGAAAGAGGTCAAATAAAAGATCGTGTATCGAATATATGTAATATAGTACAATATTGTATTTTTTGTTGCATTCTTATTGTGTATACGTATATTTATATGTGTTTTCATGTTTTTTTCTGATATAGTCGTTGTAATTTTGTCATCGGCACAATGCCTTTTTGCAATCGAAGGAGCTCCTGTTGCCCCAGCGCTTGGACCTTCACAGAGCAGCACTTCAAGGTGGATCTGGTTAACAAGTGAAGGGGGAGTTGGGAGAAACTGAGCTAAGTTCTTATTGGAGTGAACGGGTGACCGGGTGACCTGTGCCCTTTGGTGATTTGTTCTAAATTGTTCTAACATGTTCAACAACTCAACGACTTTTGAAATGTAATGTTGACGCAACAAAAAAATCATTATAATGAACATGCTAGTCAACATTTAGTATGCCAATGACCCGCTAAGTGGACGCAAAAATGACCCAACGGGAACCCGCTGAGTGGACACAATGCGGTTGGTGGAGATCTTTTGCCGGCCCAAAAACAGGAAGTTTCACCTATCATTGTTCGGGTGGAAATTTGAGGTCCCCAGCTCAAAAGACACCTAAAAATTCATCCAATTTGAACAATCCACAATCCACAAGTGACGTTTTTTCGTACCACAGGAGGCTCACATCTCAACTTTGTAAGTTTCCGTTTAGGCAAATTAATGAGAAAAAAAACATGGAAACAGAAATAACCATAGGGCCTAAGGGTGTACCTGCTTTGTTATACCTGATCTTTTGGCATAATTGGTTCCTTTGCTCCAACAGAAACCCTCCTGTTGGGCCTGATGGCATTGCAGAACTTTCTTGGTACAGTAATATCCCTTTTCATTTGAAAGACCATTCGTTGATTATATGTTCATATCATTTATTCATTTGATACTTTGGAATCTTTATTCATCTACTTCTCCAGTGGATACCTTCAGGTTTCTTGGAGCATGCCAAGAGAGATCTGATGCAATCCTCCAACAAGAATGCCCTCATTTGGAAATGTGTTCGCCATGCTGTAGGATATTCCTGTGCGCAACATGTTTGAACCACGTTCCCCAGTGCAGAAGTAGTTTGACTGGTGGAATCGGTTGAAAGTATGCTGACTCGGATGAATCTTCAAACGTTCACAGAATAGTACACTACTTTGTTTTGAACATTGCATGTCGCTGGCAGCGGATGATAATACTGTAACCATTAGGTTTAAGCCCAAGACTTCTCAATCCTCTTGTTTTGGGGTCTTTACGCTGACGGGTCAGTGTCCAATCGAATAAAGACTACCAGATACAAAACTCCATATGTAGAAATCAATTTCTGCTGAGGGTTGACATTTGAATTTTGCTGAAATTACAGCGCCCTCAGCCCACTTCAACCTATATTTTTCGATTATAAGTTAATAAGCAAGTGAATCATCCCAACATGATTTCAGGTTTAGCGGAATGTAGCGGGATTACCCCATTGGCCACTGCGAAGGTGTCTCGCATTGAGCCTCCTCGCAGCAAGTGCAGCCAGTGTGGCAGCAACCGCAGCAACACGAGGTTGCGCATCATCAAGGGTGTTTTTTTTGTTGATGGGAGAGGTAAAGGGTTTTGTTCTACCTGGTGACCTTGGTATTTCTGTTAAATTGCTTTATTTTTTGAACATCAATCAATCATGAACATATCATCATTGTATAGAATATTGTAGCACTGTCCAACTTGGTACTTTCAATACATCGCCAAAGTTTTCTGTTGATTAGATGACTGTACCTCTCGACCCAAAGGGTCCTTGGTTTGATGGAAACAGTTAGCCGATCATGGTGTCTCTTGCAAACTGTGTTAATGTTTTACATTTTAGGTTTGAGCTATCTCACCACCGTTTCCAAGAAACACATTCGCAACACACGCAACACATATTCTGTTTGATTTCAATGAGATAATATGCTTTGGCAGCAGACATCCGCAGCCTGAACCAGGCAACAAGACCGCGCTGCGAGCAGCAAAAGCGAAGAAGAAGGCCACAATCGGCTCGGCAACGGAACATGTCCATTTCAGCCTTGAGGTGTAGAATTGACATTGATCTTGTTTCAAACTACAACTACAAGGCTTTACTAAAAGTGATCGAGTCAAAACTTGTGTCATTCTATCTGTGAGCGGCATTGGCGCAAAGATTCGATCCACCAAAATGCGGAGTGTTTTTGGATGACTGAGAGCATGACATGGAAACTAGGAACAAACATTAGGATCATTTTGAGATGTTTTGGGTCCATTTGCAATGAGGAAGATTGTGTCAACAAAACTGTGTGAATCTGAATGATCCCTTTTTCATTTTTTTCCTATGCATAGCTACAGTTCTTTGTTTATCATGTTGCAATTGCACATTGTTCATCTTTTTTGCCATGCTCCGCGTTGTTTTTCGACGGACCATCGCTTCGTATCAGACCTTGACCATCACGGAAGAATCCTTTGATGAACCTGATGAGGAGATTTCATTTTCTTCGGAAAAAGTTGGGATTGCATTGATAGCTTGATGGCAACAACGGGATACTCATGTTGCTGTGTAGGCCAACGATCCATCTATGTGCTAGTTGTCTAGAAAACGTCAAGCCAACATAGTTGGTCATCTTAGGTGCCTCCAGGTCTTCCAAAAAGGCAAACAAACAGGAATAAAAAGTCATGCTCACTTGCCAGCATGACTTCAATAGCCACTCAAGATATTCCATCCAAAAAAGAAACTTGATGTCTATGTCCATCCAAGATAACAACTGTTATACATCAAGTCATATGAATTCACAACTGCTGCAGCAACATGTGGTTCCATTTTTTGGGATGGTTCCACCTTGGTTTCTTTCTGGGCAGCTCACCTTAGCTCATTTGCTGAATAGGACCATACTGTATCGAAAAATGGCTGAGAAAACTGGAGATTCGGGAAACTGTATGTGGACTGTAAAGCTTTGATATTACTCTTGCTCCCATAATCATCGAAGTCCAAAACTACCCTCAATGAAGCTAATATTGGAGATACACCCATTTTTCCACTGAACCATGATTATGGGAGGGAGGGTATATGATAATATACATAATATTTCCGGCGGAGCTGAAAACGCGGGTAGCATCTGGAATTTGAAGCCTTTCCTTCAAGGCGTGGTTCAAAGTGTATGGCATTGCAATCCAGGATGAAGTGAAATCAATGGCAAAGAAGTCCAAGAAGTCCAAGAAGAAGCGATTCGACCCAGTAACTCGATCATGTTTTTTTTGGAAATTCAAGAGTGAAGAATTTGCTCACATTTGAATGCCTCTCCGGCTTAGGGATTCTGGATGGGATAATTCATCATGTAATTTTAGATACAAGTGTACACGGGAACAAAAAAAAATGATAGGTGTTGGCCTTTGGTATTGCTTCTGTTGAAGTCTCCCAGTTAAGGTAAGGTTTTTGTACAAATGTTTTAGATATGTTTATTTGGTATTGCATTTGAGGGTTCAAAGACTAACGTTTCGATCACTTGTATAGGAACCTGAAAGGACCAAAAACCTGGTCGAGAATGATAGTACGTTATATATTGTGTATACCTTCAATTGTTGAAACTTTACTACACAGCGCATATGTGATATGCATATATGCAAAGACTCAGATACTTTTGATAGGCAATACAGGCAGGATTCCTGCCTTCACAGCTATTTCCTGTGATATTTTGGCTCCATTGGCATAGCAATCAAGCTAGAGAAAGAAACGGTCAACTACTCCTCAGTGTGGCTGCCATTTCTATTGTTGCAGTAGCTAAGGCGAATGAGATTGGCGTTTGTGCTCCATTTGGATTTTTCGATCCTTTGGGTTTTGCACCAAAGAACAAGAGGACCGACATATGCGAAGTGGTCCATAGCAAATCCGAGGTGGGTTCTCTTTTGCCATCCTGATGGTCCACGAGTTTCCAATCATTCCTAGGTTTTTGGGTTTTCTCCAACACCTCTAACATCTTTTCATTTGCATGCTTTCGATGACAGAACTATGGTCACTAAAGCTCTTGCAATTTTGTCACAGTCAGTCATTACCCGCAGCATCTAGCTTCCCATGTTGACAAGGTTGAGGTGTGTTACATGGTCTCCATCCCCCCTGTCATGCGATCCAACTTGGTCTCATCATGCCTGGTCTAACAGTCTTGAAGGAATCAATGGTCTTCATACCTTTTTGGAACCTGGATCAATTGTACAATATGGAAATGAATAAATGGATAGGTGATGATCAATAGAGGATTTCTTAATCATTGGGTCATTGGGGTAATGTCTTTCCAAACGGGATCGGATCCGCAACTGGTTCTCATCTTTGTCGAGCTGGCAGGAACAACTTCAAGAACCTCCGTGCCATGGAAATCAAACACGGGCGGATTGCTATGCTGGCCACTGTTGGTAGTGTCTTTGGGCGTCAGATCGGATGGGGTTCGGGATCACACGAAGCAAATGATTTTAATGTCCCTGACAAAGAATCTGAAGGAGTGTGCTTGGGACACATGATGCATGTAGATTCTCGGAGAAGTGTGTTCCTCTCGTTCTCTGGCTCTATTTACTACCGTGGAGCTTATATGGAGTGCACATGTGGTCATGTGGACGTACAAGTCTAATTATGCAAGTAAGGGACATTATTATACGTAATTACGTAATTCAAATTATGATATGTATTGTGTATGTATGGACACCTCTTTCTGACATGCTTTTGTCTCCAGAATTGAACAACAGCCCCTTTTCCAACGACTCGAGGTTGTTCAGCACTTTATTCACAGACCAGACCTTCCAGTCGCTGGATTCGCAGGTTAACATTTACCTCTTGGAGTTTCCTCGTTGAAGATTCGTTTGGATTTTTCCCATGAGAAGATAACTCAACCCAAGATGTACAGAAAGAATTATGTTAAGTCAAGATGAAAGTAGATGGCAACACTTCCATGTCATACCTCTTTTTTTCTCATATGTGATCCTAAAGAACATGGGAGGTGGAACATGTGACATCCATTTTCCAAGTCTGTTTAGTGTTCAGATAGAACTAAGACCTGCCATGGTTTTTGGCGTGATTTGTGATGGGAAGTTGGTTTTTTTGTTTCCCTGCAAGTTCATCCCAGTAGAATTAGGGTTCTCCACCTACTCCTCGTCAATTACGGTATGGTATTACGGAATCCATCCAATACCCCATACAACCCACTTACCCAGCTACCAATCTATCTCAAGGAATTGAAAAACATCCCGCTAAAAAACAGCCAATCCTTTTCATTTTTCAGCTCCCAGTAGGTGTCTTCCATTGGATTGCCCCTTTGGGTGCCCCTAGATATATCACAGCCGAAAGGCTTAAAGAAGCCATGATCCATGTGGTTTGACTCGTTTTGGATGGCTGAGACCGTACAGCAGCTTGATATGTTGTTGATTCCCAAGGTTTGGAGTAAGACGATGTGTTTTCTCCTTTGTTGACCCAATGTATTGATTCAGAATTTATGGTGAGCCTGAACGAAAACTGTTCAAGATTCACGGATGCTGAGCAGAAACCCTTTGCCACAAGAAAAGAAATGCAGTAGATCCCAATACCCCTCCAAAAAATGCCAATCTGAACGTGTTTCTTTGCTACAAGTAGGACCCGGCCCAAATTCACCCAAATTCCATTTTCCAACAAAACTGTGCAATGCAGAAACACTAGGAAACCAACATTGGAAAATGACATGCAATAACACAACACAACGAACAACAGCCCCTGTGGAGGTTGCACCCCATTTCGGGGATCACTTATCCCTAGCCTCGGTGCGGTGATCAGGAACCATGGCAGACGTATGTGGGGCCTGTGAATCCTGTGGGTCTTGGAGCCCTTGTCTCTTGGCCACACATGGCCTGTTGGAGTCAATGAAATCTGTGAATTTTCACCAAGAGGAGATAACTAAACTCGGAGAATAAGCTAAAGTAGAGTTGCATATGCCAATATATTTATTGTATGTATTTACATGTGTATTCACTTGTTGTATTTTGTTGTTATCAAGCTGTTTTTGGAAGGGAAACATATTACCTGCAAACATGCAAGTCCATGCATATAGACGATACATGTCTATGATTGTATGTTTGTGTACAACGTTACCAGTTTCTATTCTTGAAAAGCAACTCCTGCTATTTTGGCTGTGTCCTTTTCAATGCTTGGAAGTTGCCCGTTTTGAAGAAGCAACTTCTCCACTTTTTGTTTGAAGCTCTTGGTTGATTTGACTGGAATCGGCTGGAACTTACATCCTCCCAGCCCTGGTGTGTCGCCGAAACAGATCGGATGCTTCCCAAGGCTATTTTTTATGGGCCTGTGGGCTTTATTCAGTTGTTCCTTGGTGATTTACATATTATGTAGCTCCTGGGGTAGTTGGTAAGAGGACTTTCCATTTTGAAAACAACAAATTTATGTGGGTTCCTTCTGTATTTTGTTTGTGGACAGCCGTGTTCATCCACAGTTGTTTTTGTTGGGATACTCTCCGAGGGATTCCCCCTGGAAGCTTCTGAGATTTATACCCAGGTGAAAGATGGTGAAAGTAGAATCTCCCAAAAGGAGCTTTACCACAAGGGCACACATGAATGAAGCAATACGTCCAATAAATGTCACTTTCATGGCAGCTCCTTTCAAAAAGATGCAAGACATTGCAAGACCACCGGACCTGGCACAGTTCTAATTCAGCCACTGCCATCCGTGATGTGTTTTTTTGTTCAGATTAACCTTGACCAAAGGCTTTTTTTTTGCGACGTCTTGGACAACCTCGATTAGTGGCTTTATCCAGCTTTACCCACAATTTCACTCTTAGCAAAACTTGTAGTTTTGCCCCGAACATTGAGATTTCAGCTTGGGTATTGTAACTGCCATGTTGATTTTTGACTGCAACAACCTATACATGTGGCTTGTTAGGCTTGGAGGTGTTTTCACGATTTTCTGCTTCGAATGAACCTTGTCAACTTGGAGATGGGGAATCTGAGGGAATCATCCATGGCTGGTTGGTTAGGTACATACAGTTGATGGTTTAGAAATCCTGCGATCACCAGTTGAGGATGGTAGTTTATCCCATTATTTACAAGGTTTTATACAACCCAGGTGGTGCAGGATGTCTTCCAACAGTATGGAACCACCGTTTGTGCAGAAATGGTGCTTCAAATTCCAGTCAGGGAGCATATGGGTATATATTATTTGTATATACGGATATATGCCTTGATGATGTGTGTATATGCACTACAGAGTAGGATGCTTCTAAATGTTGAAAGCTTTGTTACTTGATCCAAACAGATTAACAGATGCCATCAATATGATGAACAACATCATAGGTCACTAGACTCTCATAAGCATAAAATATCATCAAATCCTTTACATAATCAATCATATACAAATGAGTGTGGTCATTATTGTTTTTGAAATTCATGGGGGGGTGTATCCCTGACCCGCAAAATGTTGTTAAAGGATTGGCCTAAAGCAGTGCCAAGAATCTTTTTGTTTCAGGAAAGAAATTGTTGTAAAATGTTGCAAACATTTATTTCAATCCGTATATTATCGTATGTTCCTCGAACAAACTCAATTTCTGGAAAGAATACAAATCTTTTGAGCTTCCAGATGTTTCTTTTGTATCCTTGAACACATAATAGCAACTTGCTATTACAAACATCATACGACATGTATCGCGCAGAACAGCTTCATGGAACCTGATTTATTTCTGTCTAGAGAGCCGGGGGAAAATTTGGTGGTACTTCTGTGAATTTGGGGTCATGAAACCCTCGGGACTGGCACGGACCTGCCATAAGCATGAGTGTCCAGGAGTTCCCAGCTATTGCGCCCCAAGATCTGCCAAGACCTATTGACTGTTGGTTTAGCCGCAACAAATTCCAACACGATGTATGAATATATGCGTGATGTATGTGTGCGTTTCTAGGGCACGTATGGATGGATGCATGTGTATTTGTGTGTATGTCTATTTCAACAGAGTACTTTGATATATTGTATAGTACTTGACAATTTAACAACATGTTTATGCACACATGAAAAACAAAAAGATATACGTCATGGCAAGGTTATTTATCAACTCCCATTTCAACAAAATCTCTCCAACAAGTCCAATCGCCTCCCTTAAAACCACTGAGTTTTCCTGTGGTTGGAACGAGATGATCGAGATCCCGGTGATTTCGGGACCTTTTTTGGGGGGGCAGCGATGTAACCAAGATGGACCAAGGTGTTTAATAGGTAATGGCAGTGAAAAAACGTTCTAAACCAACAGGCGTTTCCCCTGCACACGTAACAGATGATCTGGTGATTTTCGAAGTCTCGCTTTTAGGATTGGGACATCATAGAGTTGCATCGAAAAAAAAGGTTTGTTGCAGGATTTTGTTCCAATGGAAGTTGCCTTATTGTGTTCCTGTACTGAATTTGAAGTATAAGACATTCCTACACCCTGGAAAATTAACATGGAACCTACAAATCACCCATTTGGAAAGGAAAATGATCTTCCAAACCCCTATGATTATGTTCCATGTTAATCTTCCAGGGTGTATCTCAAATTAAACACTGTTAATCCGTGCTGAAAGGGTGGTTCCAGTTCCAGTTGCTGGGGGGTCCGAACCCTTCGTGCGCAGGAATCCTTTGAGTATTCCCTTGGACACACCAGAGATGCGCCTAAAGGACTCTTTTTTTGGATGATGTGACAGGGTGACACTATTCATGATGACCCTCATTTTTCAGGGGTAGCGAAGTGAAGGGGTGTGGTGTTTTTGTTTTTGTTGTTGTTGTTGTTGTTGTTGTTGTGGTTGTTGTTGTTGTTGTTGTTGTTGTTGTTGGTGGTGGTGGTGGTGGTGGTGGTGGTGGTGTCATTTTATAGTATTTCTATTCGTGAGGTGCAGATGCTTCAGAGAGATCAACGGAATTTGTTATCCAGCAATCTTGTTAGTGTGGATTATTGTTGTTTTGCAATGAAACACGTTTTTGAAATGGTTTGCCCTTGGAACTGCCAGTTTTTTCACCTCTATGACTGCAGCAGTAAGGGTACTGTACGTTTCCCATGTTTGCTAGCCCAGATGGATTCCCAATGAGGTACAGTAGAAGGATTGTTACCTGCAAAGTCTGTAGATGATCGGTGTATATGTATATACACAGTACATTGCATGTGCTTAACATTTTATGGAACATAATTTATAATCAACACTGGATGGTTGAAGTACAATGAATGATCAACTGTCATTGTAATTATACATTTTTTATCATATATCCAATGCATATTCCGGGCCCAAGAATCTTGAGACACATCCATTGCTTGAATTTTCCCATTTTCTTCAAGCTCTTGGGACCAAACAAATGTCAACCCAACTACCCTCCCTTCAACTAACAGCCAGGTTCGCACTTGAAACACTGGGATTGTTTCAGATGATCCCTTTCCTTTGGGAACTTTCGGCCTATTTTCAGGGGGGCTATGCCACTCGCTGTTAGTTTCAGGGGTTTTCGGTGGGCCAGAGACGTTTGTTGCATCACAAAAACTACGTTCGCCCTTCACGAGGAGTTGAACAATGGACGAATGGCCATGATTAGCATCGCCGGTATTTGGGCTGCCGAGTTGGTGACCAAGAAGGTGGAGCGGCGAGTTGAGTTACCAAAACCCTGGTAAACAGTCCTTAAGCAGGTCCTAAGGCATACGAATGCAGAGGATGTGAAAAGATAGGAAAGAGATCATTCCAACACAAATACTGATTTGATATTTGTTGATGTTGTGTTTTTGTTGATGAAGTTTTAATTGAAACAGAACCACGGATGGATTTTGTGAATGATCTCCCGGAATTTTCCTGCAGCAACATTGTTGGATGTTTGGCTATTGAGCTAGCATCGCATGGAGATTATGGTTTGTTCTTAAATTATGTACTGTAGGTTGGAGTCCACCAATTCACGTCTTTTGAATGTTCGAAACAGGTGGAGTTTCCACCAATCAAGTCTTGCCCCGGAACGTTTGGGGAGAACATTGTTGTACATGGAACGGATTCTTTGATGCTGAGATTTCCCGGAAACGCCCTGTCACCATTTTCACTTGTTGGCCCTTACACAGGAAAAATATCATCATGGAATCATCTCCATGTAGGAAACCAGGTGTGTTGTGGACCCTGCACGGATTGGAGCTGACCCAGTGCTTTGATTTGACTCCACGGATTGATGTCAATGGTGTTTTGATCTTCTTTGATCGACCAAAGCCAAGAGTCTTACACCCCAGAAATTTAACATAGCCCCTGAAAAACAAGAATACTTTCCTATTTGGAA
Organism: Breviolum minutum Mf 1.05b.01; assembly: GCA_000507305.1. NCBI lineage: Eukaryota > Dinophyceae > Suessiales > Symbiodiniaceae > Breviolum > Breviolum minutum. The sequence goes on from DF239762.1 coordinate 102,325, forward strand.
GGCAACTTTTCGGGGTCTATATTAAACTTCGGGAGGGTAATGGTTTTGTTCTCGGATTAGTTTCTTGTATTTTTGCACAGCCATTGCCGCATTGCCCTCAAATTTTATGTTGGTTTCGGATGCTGATTTACCATGGGTATAATTCAGCTGTGTCCAATTCACCCTGTGTGGTTCATGAGAAATACAAGTGGCAGACGTTGAATGCAGTCAACTTCCCTGGAAGTAAACGCTATTTTTGACTTTTGATCCAATAATATTTGGACTAGTTTATCAGACTGTTGATGGAATAAATCCTGCACCACCTGGAATGTATAAAACCCTGTAGGGATACACTACCAACCTCAACTAGTTAGCCGGATTTCTTCAACAGTATCATGCAATTTTATTTGATTGCGTTTCATCATCAAGTTGCGTGTTACACAGGATTGTTTCTGACCCCCCCCTTTTTTTTATTCCATTTTGGACGGGCCCATTGGCTGGCAGGATGCAGTAGAACAGCTGATGTTTTGGGCCTGAATTGGGTCAATCGGCGATAGAAAGCAAACAAGAACGTCACAGGTACAGCATTGGAAATCGTTGATCAATGATTAATTGAACAAAATTGAACATATGCATGTATTTGTATAGCTGAATGATCACACACCCTTTGAGTGGCAGTACTTTGCTTGTTTGAAATTGATATAGTTGTAGACCATGTGTTAGATGAAATATTGTGATGTCTTTGGATTCAATTCTGTAGTATATGATATTCACTATGATTCGCTTTTGCGTTTATTGCTGGGATACGGATAGGCAAAATCATGGTTGGACAAGGCCATGTAATTTTAGCATTTCCACTTGCTAGCTTGCAAGAACACTTGAAGCTATGCTTCACGCAAATACCGTGATGCATAGCAAGCCACTGTTTTAATCCGCACGGGATGGCAGTGATTCAAGTCCCTACCAGAAAGCTGATCTCATGGGAATCTACTGGAAGTCATGTGATTTCTACTTTACTACTCAATGCATTTGCCCAGATTTCAAAATTTAAAACAATTCCCAAGGGACTGATGTAGGGCGTCAATTTTCGCCATAGCGATCAGACACAAGTGCAACTCGCAGTAGAAAAAGTGCGTGAGCGCATCATACTGAGCACAAAACAAAATGATAGGTGTAATCTCGGTAATGGGTGCGTTTTTTAATTCAATCAATGAAACAACACACTGTGATGAATTTCCATGTTGAAATCCTCCAGTTTTCTTACCTTTCATCTCCCACAAAAACCGCAAACCGCCTTTTTCCGAGGTCATCAGTGTTGGCGCTGATCTCAGGTGGTCTCCATTTTCATCTTCCATGGAATTGTTTGATTCAGCCAAGGCTCAGTAAGTCCTGTACAAGTACGTGGAGGTCGTTGGTTCTGTGCCATGTTGAATCGTGAGATGGAAGAAGGTGGGATGGGATCCAGTGATGGGATCCAGTGGCGACAGGTGGCCAGGTGCCCATGGCATTGTTGGATTCCATGGATTTAATGTGGCTGTTTTGTTTTGAAATTATAGAGGTGCAAGTGTTGGAAAAAAATTGACTATTTTGGACTTTATGCGGATTGGGGCAGTGTAAGATATTTGCATGTGACACTGACAGTTAAGCCATGATGTTCATTGTTATGGGATGGTATTGATGTTTGTGTTGGGATATGTTGGGTTTGTCATTGCTGGACAAAAAGGAGGTTGCTAGACTCGTCAAGGCAATGACAGAAGTTATATCCGGGCATTGACCCGACAACACTAACCAACTGAAAGTTGCACGGTACCTTTCTGAAACAGTGACAAGAACATACTGGACCGGCAACAAAGAGAATGCAGAGAAACTACAAAGGAAAGCACGCGCCATCAACACAGTAGATGCTGACAAAGATGATTATGAGAAGTATCACTATCAGCATATTGTCAATCCTTTTCGTATCCACCATTTGTCCACGGTGGATCACTTCCATTTACCACTATCATTTTCAAGTGGGTGCGTTGGACAGGCAATGTGTCCGGCGTCTCGACGCGTCCATGCGGTCCCTTGCGCATGGTGTCCCAGTGATGGGCGGTTCACAACAAGTGGTCCTACAATTTCTTCGAATGGACGGAGTTGTCACCAAATGATTTGGAGGGCACGTTTGACATGACGAGAGTTGCGTGTTTTTGTTGTAATTATATAGAGGTAATTGAGGGGGAGATGCTATAGGCAAAGGTTTCTTTGAAACTGTTTGAATTTAAAGGCACAATAGGTATTTGTAGATGAAATCATGTTTGTTGTTTTGAAATCAGCCGCAGGAGGTACTGACAATGTTGGTGAGCCACATCCCATGTGTTTTTTGTTGAAACCATTTGCCGTTTTGGAGAGGTGAAGTTTGTCTTCTGGTCGTTCTCATTTATATATCGTTCATCCTAAGTTGACGCGTTGTATGTCATGCAACCTGATGATCATAGGACCCATGACAGCCAGAAATGATCAACTGGGATAATTTAGCAGTTTGCCCCGGCCGTTTACGTTATTACCAGTATAGTTATCACGCATCTTGTATTATGTTATTTGATATTTGCATTGAGTCTTTGTCGCCATCATTTTCAATGACTACTAATGTTTGGTACGGCCACGCAGGGAGGGAGGGCCATGTTATATTTATATATATTATAGTTGTTTATTTCTTGTTTTGTTGTTGTTTCATTCAGAAAAAAGTGTTGTCGTCACTAGATGGTAACACCTATTCACCAACCTTCCGCAACAAGACATAAACTTGAACGCCGTCAGCCATACCACACTTCTTCGACATGATTCCATGAATCTGCAGGGTCACTGGAATGTAGAACACCAGACGGAAGTTCATATATACCTTCATCTACTAAGTATCTTCTAAGTCACTACTTCTGGTTCCGCAAGTTTTGAATCTCCTCACATATATACTATATATACATGTGTTTATAGATATATGATATATATTTCTATTATGTAAATTCAGTATATGTACGTATATATATACACATGTTTTTGTACATCATTATATATACACATTGGAACCTAGAGTCTAGAGTCCCTAGGGTCTAAAACTTGACAAGGGTTTTCAGTTTGGATGAGGCATGAATCATCAAGATGCAATGGAAGATCTAAAACGTCTCCAGCAGGTGCAGCCAAGCAGTTGCAACTGTTGGTGCTGTTGCTATTGTAGTAGTAGGTATCACATAGTCTCATTGTATATAAGTTGTATTAATTACAGTAGCAGCAGGGGTGATTGTGTCTTATTGCTGGTACTGTTGTTGTAGTGTTGTGTATCTCTGTTCCTTGTTTTTGGTATGATTTGTGGGACAGCTCACATTCCATAGGTATTTTTGATGTGTAGAATTCACGTGGTTTAAAGTTTCCCACTGTTGATACCCTGTCAATTTGATGTATCGGATGAGTTTCTGTTCCAGCTCAGTCAAAAAAGAGAAAGGGACCAATCGTTGCCAGTTGCGGCTAACATTTAAAAGTTTGCAACTTCCCAGACGGAAAGGTCACACCTTTCCAAAAGAACCTTGATCTTCGTGAGAGGGTATTTTTGACAAATCTGAAGCCGTCATGTTTTTTTTGATAGCATGGTACACTGCACACTCAAAGCCTTATAGGAGAAAGTGGCAGACTTTTTGACATGGACCTGCATTGACACTCCATGATGTTTTTTGCCGTTCTTTGTCAGGCCAAAGATGAAACACTCAAGAGGAAGTCAGAAGCTCCGGAGGACATCGGATAGGGGGTTGTGTCCACTTCCATGTTCTCAGGCCAAACAAAAGATCTGCCAAAATCGTGGATAGATATTCAGAATATCGAGATGCTTTTTAGTTTATATGTATATCATAATATATATATATATATATACAATTGTATGTATATAAATATATATGTAGATTGGATATTGGATGGCTGTGTTCAAAAAATGATGGGATGCCAACAAATCCCCGGACATGCCCGTAAAGTTTCGTAGGAACCTCACTTTTTCAGGGCCGTAAAATCCCATCCTGCATATCACGCACAAGATCGGCTTGACCTTCCCAGCTTGACGGACATCAATCCTTTTGAAAATCACGGAGTTTGATGTGATTCTTTGAGCAAAACGAGGGAAACAACATAACAACACCAGAATTTATAGTATGTTTTCTTTTGACCCTACTAACACACGTTCCTTTTAGCATGAGGGGTTTCACGTTGTACCTTACTGTTTTGGCTTCACGACATTGACCAAAGGTTTTGCGTCCCGCTTCCCAGCTTGAGTTGACAAATGGAGCAAACTCACAAATCACCATTTCCCAACAACCAAAATCCTCAGAAGATCTAAGAAGTTTTTTTTTGGAGTTTGTTGTTGAATTGTACTTCCTAATTCCTAATTTTTGCGTATCAATACTTTATAAATCTATTCCGGCCAAGCAGCTTGTCAAGTTTGGGCGAAGAGAGGGATGAATCGTCCAGATTTTAGTCGGGATTCACCGTTCGATTTTGGAAAATTAGATCCATTTGACCATTTGGGTATGATTGGATTTCCGTATGGTATACTGTTTTTGAATACATACAACACCAATTTGGATGGTGTTTGTTCAATTGTTATCATATGAACTGGATTCCCCATCCACCATCCAGTTCATGGCTTTCTGCTACCGGACACTCCAAAGGAGGAAGCATCTGCACCCAAAAGAGGTAAGACTAAGGTGGATGGAGCATGATGAAAGCAGTGTGAAACAAGTGATTTACTGGGATTTTCTCAAGCAGCGTCAAAGAACTGAAGAAGGCATGTTCAGTTCCTGTTGTCAAAGATTTACTATTGTTTTGGCATGTAATGGATGTGAGGATGTGTTTCTAGTGTTTGTTGGTTGATATGTTTTCTCTCCCGGTTCATAGAAACGTGTATAGGATGTACAACTCAGTCCTTCGGCTTTACAACTGTAGATGAGAATGCATTGGACACCTCTGAAGACAAATGTTTTACAACGTGTGGATGTTGTTTGAATATCAAGGGTCACTTGACACATCTGTTTAACAACTCATTTCGTCATATGCTTTCTTATGACACAGAGTTGGTTTCAAGCCTGGAATCTTGATCAATGGACTGGTCCATCCATCAACTCTTGTTTGGAGATTGGTTTCGCTAGAAGACGAATTGAAACCTTCTAAGATCATGTTTTGAGTGAGGTGTCATACCCAATATGATGCTTTCTTTTGCATGTCTCCAAGGGAGGATTGAAGGGTCACCTTACAATCAGCTTCAGCCTACTGCTTCAACTTTACCCCATCTCTTTTCTCAACGGTTTCTGCTCTTGAACAATTATACAATGGCATTCATCGCCCATGGAGGATTAATGTCCAAGCTCTACAGTTCTTCTCAAATTGATTAGGACACAATTTTTCACAACTATTGGATCATTGCCTCAGAAAACACCTCTTCCTGCCCAAGACTTTGATGCTGTGTAAGATGTGTAAACGGAAAGCGTTCAAGCAAAGCGAAGCTTCAGATTGTAGAATGGAATCACTGTTGGGGACTTACATGTTTATTTTTTTTGTTCAACTCAAATACTGTAGTGGATGGTCATATCCTGATGGCGACGGAGGTATCCCATTCTATCAATTCCCACTGCAAGGAAATTCACACATTTCGTTGGGACTATGGTCCATGTTAGATTTGTGTGTTTGTATACCTTAGATTGACGGTTTGAAGTGAGATTGTTTGACAAATAATTTGCACGTTGATGTTACACTTTGGGTTTCATTGTAGGATATTGTTTTCTACTGGCGGGTCCTTGTACAAAACTCCCTTGGTGTGGACCTTTGAGTTGCCATCAGACTCTGTTAGACCTTTGTTATGTTACGTCCTGACGGCTTTTTGCCTGACTTGCTGATATGTTTCTTTTTTTCAAACTCTGCAGAAAGTGAAGCTTTTTTCTGTCAAAGGTTGAGCAACTAGAGATATCTCACGATATCCCATAGCTTGAAGCTTCGAGTTTGTCACCAATCAAGCTCCAGAATCCCGGCAGTGTTGAACCCGAGCTCCAGGAATTTTCGTGTATCTCAAGAGGTAACCAGAAACCCCTCAGGCTTAATCAGCCAATGGCTGACCTGAAACATTTGGGGCAATAAGGCATTACATTTGTAGTGGCACTGTGGCACAATTATAGTTTAAGTTTGTTTTTCACCCTCCTTTGGGATAATGAGACCACAAATTGCTTGCAAACATCTATTGTGTTTGAATTTGCAATGGCTTGTGAATATCGGAATAAATAGCAATTGAAATGTTCAATTTCACAAGACATGATGACTGGACTCGCCTGAACACGTCGGCGCGCAGCAGTGAGCAAGATGGCAGAGTCTGGAAGATCCATCATTTGTATTCTCACAATAAGGAATAGCAGTGGATCCACTAGGCTATCGGCGACATAGGATTCAAACCACCTGATCCATCTGTGAGTTTTTGAACGAATGTAAGGTGTGTCATTACTATCCCTGGACATCTAAATACATCCTCAGAAGGTGTTTCAGGTATAGATTAGGTATCTATTGGTGGTCCAAATACCTTCTCAGCAGGTGCTTGGATTCATTAATTATTAATTACTCTAAGTTGTATTGGTGTTTGGCATTCAGCTGGTTTTCAGGGTCTGTTTCCTCCCAGCCCTGAACCAGCAAATGGTGGTGCTGCAAGGTTGGTCAACGAGAACAGCAAGTAGTTTCGTAATATGTTGGGTTATGAAGCCTGTTGGTACTAGTTGAAAACCACTTAGACTTAGACAGATAGATAGGACAAATAGACAAATAGACAGATGATATATCAGATAGATACATTGAACATCATTCATTTCCTGAGAAGTTGTGAATGGTCTCTGCCTTTTTGCTAGTCTTACTATCCCGGGTTGCCTTGGGGTTGTTGGTCGCCGAGGGGTAGTGGACAGCTCCAGCAGTTTCCTACTCAGCACAGCAGTGGGAAGAAAAATGCGCAAAGCTTTGCTTGTTTTTTGGAAGCTGTTTCCAAGAGGGTCGCTGTTCGCCCCAAAGTGCTGATAGTTGGAGAAGTTCTGCAATGTATGATTTCATACATCTATCATTGATGTACTATGTACATATTTTCCTCTTGGACATTGAAAAGTACCAATCCACTGCCCTGCATCCCGTAGTCATCCAAGTGTAACATGTTTTTTTGGAAGGGTCAGATTGCTGGTGATGTGTGACTCAGAAAACATAATACGATTCCTTTGAAGTAACATCAAGATGGAAGTCCATTGTAGCAGCAGCACGAATGCAGTCAGGGTCCTTTGTAGTTTCCGTGTCTCCACTATTTGCAACAAATGTAATTGAATGAAACAGCGCCATCTCAGGTTTTCCATTTATCACTACAAGTTTTTTTTGCAGTTGCTGACCCCAACGAAAACTGGGTCACGTGCAGAAGATCTTGCTGTATGTAGATGCTGTTTTCACATAAGGAATCCTCCAGATAGAAACCGTTCTTTAGGGTGGTAGATGTTGGTAAGGTTTTACGGGAGACTTTTGCCATCGCAAAAGCCTTTAATCCCGGAGCAATCAGAATGTGGGACCTACTCTTTCGTTACAGTTATCACTTATCATCCCTAAAGCCATTTACTACTGCACTATGTTTGACAATGGACTGATAATTTCTAGAGCTGCACCCTGAACTTCTCAGTGGCTCGTATCAGTTCGGGTTTCTTCATTGAAATCACCCATCACTTTAACCTGAACGCCATAGTGCATTGCACTTCTTTTAATAGGGATAGTGCGGAGGAATCTGCGACATTATGGGAAATTCAAGTACCAAACTTTTGTTTGCAACTGCTCACCTGCACGTTTGTGAGGCGTCCTATATTTGCACCGAGTGCGAGGATGCACTGTGCTCCCGCTGTTCGGCGCAGATTCATCGTGTGGGCGCGCGACAGAACCATACCCTCTTTGGATTGCGCAAGGTGAGCCAAAAATGTCAAGTCACACAGGGTGAATTGGATGAAGAACGGATTTGAAGATCAGCCTGTATACATAGATATATTGATCATAAACTTGAATGCTTTTATACTTGCGTAACAGTCTAATTGATACTGCAAATAAAAGCAAATAAATCATACCACTTGTATATTTTAACCTCATTTGGATTCATGTGAGATGCCATCAACCCTTGTTTATGAGTGTGTCACTGTAGGCTGCACTGCTATACCTATACATGATATACGTATTCATGTGTGGCGATGGAGCTCATGCTTATAGTCATTATGAACACCATTTTCAGGGCGTGGACTCTAGATCACTTTTTGTTATTACATTGCCATACTTGATATAAATATATGGGTGTTTCCAAAAAATAGGGGTGGGCCCCCAAAATGGATGGTTTTTTTCCTGGAAACCCCTATTTTTTGATGGATGATTTGGGGTGAAAAACCCCACCATTTTCTGTTAAACACCCATATCAAGTTGACCAGCTACGGTCACGGTGCACCGCGGTGTCAGGCAGCATATAGTAAGCGCCTCTTTGCCGACAATTTGGATCGTCCCTGGGCAGAAAAACGCCACTTGAAGGTGGAAACCACCCTCAAGAACCAGGATTTTGGATGATTTTGGTTGGTGTTCATTTGTTTGGAGAATTTAAGTAAATAAGGACGAAGCAACGGAACAACATGAGCTGGTGAGCCATGTGTTTTTTTCTTTTTAAGGATCTTTCATGGAATTTTGATGATTGGAAGGAAACATCATTGAAATTACCTGTTTGGTAGAGAAAAGGCCAAAACAGTCCCACCGTACAGTACCTGGCCCAACTGTTCTTGCACCAACAGAGTTTGGGTTGGCAATGTTGTTAAGATGTTGTTTCCACCAGGGCATTGGTATTCATATGTTAAAATATGTAAGAAGTGCAATCCGAAGGTTGATACTGTATGAGTTCTTTTTGGATTAGAATGAAATCTATTGAAGCTTGTTGGCATCATCCTAGTAGACATGGTGCTTCAAATAGTTAAGGAATCCTCTCACAGTGACATCAAATCTATATTGCTTGGTGAAACATAGGTGCAAAGATTGTATCAAGTGAAGTGTCATGAATAAGGAATGTTGTGAGGTTTTGCTTAGTCCCTGATTCTCATCAGCTCTTTTTCTCTGCGTAGTGTTTTGGGAATTATGTTCGTTTGATACAGTAGGAACACCAAAGAGCCTTTCAGAATACTTCCCAGCTGGAATCATCAAACCACCCAAACAAGAAACGGATCAATGGATCAACAAACTTCCCACAAAAGAAGGGCCTCCTCCCACATTGGTCCCGTCACTTTGGATTGTTTCGTTCCGGAACGCAGCTCTCGGCCCCAAGTGGGGTCTCTTCCCGCCGCCCCCTCCGGGGGGCGCCTCGGCGGAAGCCGCGCCATGGCGGCGGCGGTGGCCGCCGCGGTACGGCGCCGCGACGAGCAACGTGCCAACAACGGTCAAGGCGGTGACGACTCCGATGCGGTGGTGCGGTCGATCACGAAGTCCACGGTGGCACCAGAAGATCTTCTACCACCGTGGCTGGACAAAAAATGGACCTAAAAAAACATGCCATGCAAAACTGCAAAAGCAATCGGTGGCAGCCGTGTTTTGCCGACTGGTGCTTTTGCAAATAATGTTGTCCATATGTATACGTCTAAAGTTTAAAGATACTGAAGTAGGTAGTGTTTTCCAGGTAGAAATTGTTGCTGACAGATCTTTGGACCTACATCAATTTGTTTGTGATAGATTGGTGACCAATACCTACACCGAATATTGTCATCAATTTGGTGGGGATATGACCCATCTCACCAGACATAGCCTGGTTTCTGTGGAGAGTTACGTTTCTCCAAGGAGTTTTCCCAGTTGTTGGTATGCTGCATTGCTTGTTTTAATAGAACTTCGTAACTAAGAACAGGCGATTAAGCCCATTTTTTAAAAGCTACAATGGATGATTACTTGCAAAAACAAAAACAAATCTTTCTTCAAGATCATTTGTTTGTGGTCGCTGCTAAGGAGACAAGGATGCTACATACTACACTCGGTGTATATACATGTTTTTTCGTATACATTTTATTGTATCACTTATCTCTAAAGTATCTTTGTTGCAAGGACCCCTTGAAGCCCTACCACCCAAATAAACATAGTACAGGTATATCACCTCAAAATGTCACCTTCAACCGACGGAAATTGTGTCCTCATTACTGCTGAGGAAAGTCGAGTCAGGATTTTGGAAATATCAGCGAAACCTGGCTGTAAATTGGGTGCTAAGAAATGTTGATGAAAGATGGGTACACGTCTTTTAGTTTTGTTTGTGTTTTGAACTTGACTTGCTTGTGGCATATGGCCATTACGAATATCTAAATGATTCTAAATGGTACAAATTACAAGATCAAAACACAGCCCCTTTTGATTGGCATACAGCCTGAACATCTTCTAAGCTCAAGGCATGTAGAGTTGAAGAGTCGTTTGTTGTGGCTTCAGGAATGCGATGATCATCAGCGCACTAAACATGGGTGTTGGTAACATTTTGTTTGGGGGTTACATTTTGTATTTTTGTTGAGTGATGATTGGAACATATTTACAGAAAAGAGATGGATAGCATCATAAATTTTACATTTAAAAACACAAACGTTTTTTGAACAAATGTGTTCCTAGTAGGCATGGAGGGCCCCCCTTCCACCACTAATAGCTGTTCCTACCTGTGGGGAGGTACGGTTAAAAAAAAACACCTTTCCTTGTTGCCAACCGGTTTTTTTTAGCATCAGCACCTGCCGTAGCTCGTTGAAAATACCCTCTTGTGATTGGGGGAAATACATTGAAGGGAAGGTATCTCTTGATGGATTTTTCAAGGCCCAAACTAAAACGGATGGAATCGTTTGCATCGCAACTCCTCTCATGTTGTGGACATTTGTTGTCAATATGCTGCAAGATGTCAATGAGTCAATGATCATACATCGTAGATCATCGTAGATTCGTAGACTTCCCAAGACCTGACCCTACGAAAAGAGAATTCACTGGTGCCTAGCGACACCATTGGTAAAGATGGTCGATTCAGCTTTCAGATGAATTTGTGGAGCGAAAGCTGAGTCAAGCTGCATTTGACTACTTGACATTGAAATGATGCTTCTTTTAGTCACGTAATTCCTCTTTAAGTTGGAAACTGCACCAATTGCGGGTGACTCTTGTTCCAACTGAGGAGATGCTGCTCAGGTCTACTTGAGCATTCGCGTTCAGTTGACGGTGGCAGGGCTGATTGGTGGCAACTTCCTCATGAACATCATTGAGAAGCTTGGTCTTGGTTGTTTTGGCTCCAAACAAACTTCTTGTGGGAAAGAGAGCCCTGTGTTTCCAGTGGGAGAAACTCTTTGTTTATTCAGTCTATTCATATTGATAATTGATCGGGCGATACTTTTTTGATGCCGCCAAATAGTCAGTATGATTCAAAGATAACTCCTTTTGTTGCCACGATAGTACCACTTTGAGTTTCAGTTGAAAGGAAGGACATTTAGACCGTAGAATTTTTGCTTTTGGCATATGAGTTTGACTCTGACATAGATTGGCTCGGACAAGCTGTTTGTGCATGTGGAGGTGCATGTAAATACAGATGAATTGCATGGGTTTTATTGGAAGATTAGACGTGCAGACGTGAAGTTATATGGCATATGTAGCATATCCACGTGTACAGTATGCCCAATTGATAGATAGAGTATACTATATATTATACATGCATGTCTATTCATAGCAATTGCTATGTTTAGTATCCACAATGTACATGAAATGCCGCAAAGACCCGAGTCAATTCTGCACACTACGTACTGAAGTTTTTGTACACCGAAGAAAGTTGTTCCTCTCAGTTCCTTCTTCCGTTGCAAGCATTGTGGATGTTTCCATTGCAGCCATTGCTGTAAGACCAACTGACACAGCCCCAAACTGGACAATGACAGGAAATGTTTGGTTCAGGAAATGTTCCTCTTCCATTCAACGAAACATGATTTCTCTAGGAAGTGGGTTGATCCTGATGGTGACCAGTTAGCAGATGTTTGGTTGGGATTTGATATTTTCTTCAATGTGAGCTTCACCATTGAGCTGTCTCTGGGCATTACTTGGTCGTTCGCTAGTGTTGGGAATTGGCCAGGGGGGAGAGTGTGACAGACTTCGGTACTATCAGATTTGGGATTAGTTGTGCTCAAAATATCCCATTTGAGGGCTATGTAGCGATTGAGCTTGCGTAAGAATCCCAGAATGGAACAACCCCCACAAGATGCCAAGACATTGGCATCTTGTGATGCCACATGACATTTTTTGACAATCGCATGGCAGAAAGCAGAAATGTAGCAGAACTGAGATCCAATCACACATAGCTGTATTTGTATACATACATATATACAGTAATTCACATCATATGATACAGTATATGTCTAGTAATGTGAATATTGATATCTCCAACACTTGTACATGAAGGGATGTCACAGACCTATGTTACATACATCAATTTATGTGGTCTCATGGTTTCAGTCCTTGTCCCTCTTTATCTCTGATAAGGAACATTTTTTCCCTAGTTCCACCCACGATCCCAGCAGCACTTGCCCTTCATTGGGACCAATTTGTATAGATGTCCCCAAGTAACATGGTAGAAATTTGCACTACAGGGGTTGTTCGACGATGGTTAGTGTTCGAATCGTAGAAGTTTTCGTGTGGGAGTGGTGTAAAAGTGGGATCTGACTCAACCAGTCTTTTGGACTTCAGAAGTTCTAGCCAGGTTCAACCCAATTGTTTCTAATCAGGATGAGTTGTTGCTGGATGTTTGATGAAGTTTCATTCATGTGCATGGAGTACTATAAAGTATCAGGCTGTAAATATACGACATTTCATTTTGGTTCAGTTGAATACTATACATGAACTCTTCTGAATTCAATCCTTGCTTCTCCTGAATGTTACTCAGGAGCATTCTTAAGCAGCTCAATACTGATCATTGATGACTTAATGATCACATGATAGGATCCACAATCATTTGCAAAATCATTCTGAATGTGTGTTGGTTTGAAGGATCTGGAACATGTATTCTTTCTGGCTCTGTCGCTTTTGGAAATCGGCCTGGAATGTCTTTGACGTGGTGGTCGTGAGCATCGGCCTTCTGAATTACATCTTGCCAGATTTACCTGGACCTTTAGGCCCCGGGTCTGCAACAGGATCACCTGGATGTGATGTGGATGTCTCAAAATATCGAAGCAATATGGTCCCTTTCAAATGGGAAAGCATAGGAAAAGGGTCGTTTTTTTTGCAAAGGCAGCATAGAAAATTTGATTTAGGTCGACACACCTGGTAGTTTCTACTCCCCCGTGTTTGGGGTGAATATTCACCCCACTTGAGCAAAATGAAGCCTTTTGTCAGGAATTGGATACCCTCCCGGAAACGAACATATCCATACATATCCCACCAATTTTGTCGGAAACTCATCTTCCCAACTGCCTGTTGGATGGGATAATCTTAGTTCCCATGTGAGTAATCACCAAAAGTATCCAAAACCCAATTTGTTTGTTGGTCACAAGTCACTCCGATTTTCCAAAATGATCAATTCCTTCAATACCCGAGAAATCTGCCTATCGACATAGCCTAAAAGTAACACAACCGGTCTACTTGACTGGCTCAGGGTTGATCGTTGGGACTTAAGAAGTAGGTCTCCATCACAGAAATGGTTCATGTTTAACCTTTCTTTTTGCAGTGGATAGTTTATCTCTCAAATTGTCAGCAAGTCAACACCCTGAATTCGCACTAAATTTCTTCAGAAACGTCTTTCAAGCCAGCCTTGGGCATCTTTGGGCAGGTTTGTTGCGAATGATGCGGGCCTTTCGTGTTTTCCGTCTCTTCAAGCGAGTGGAGTCACTACGAAAGATCATGACATCCTTGGGCAAGGCCGTTCCTGGAGTGGCCAACGCTTTCTTCATTCAGGCGAAGAAGGGCCAACGAGTTCTTTTGATGAATGTTTTCAGGTGAAGTGCCATGGGGAATTGCTACCCTTCCTCACATTTATATTTTCAGTGAAAAAAGGTTGTATCTCCAATAGGATCGTTCCCTTTCATTTGGGAAAGGTTTTCCACGGAACCATGATTATGGGGGAAAGGTTACTTCATTGGTCATGGAATTTGTTTAAACTTACTTTTGGGGAACTTCCTGCATGACACAGGAGGGCGAGTATGGAACACAATGGTTGGGCAGCATTGTCGGTAATTAGCGTGTGTGTGTGTGATTATATATTAGTGTAATCAGACTCATTTCATTGCCCAGGTCACTAGTATCATCATCAGTACTATCATACTTTGTTTTGTGCAAGATTAGACCTCCAGTACCACCACCTATTGTAGTTTCTTTCCAACCTGAGTTTTCCAAACAATGGCTTGCAGCAGATTGGCTGTGAGTTTTGAGAAGGCATCATTGCAGTGGGATATCGATTTTTTCTTCAGAACACTTTTGCTAAATTTGTATGCCCTACTGAAAGCTTCAATTATACCTAATTCTTGAATAGTGTAGCTGTAGCATTAGCCTGTTTGCCTAACCAGCAAACATTCCACTAACAATACATAATACAAAAGCATGTATCGAAATGGTCCACCCTTCAGGTTGTGTTCAGATAGTCATGGATTGTTTCTGAACATGACGAGTCTATGCCAGGTCTTAGTCATGTCTATCTATGCTATCCTGGGCGTCGAGTTCTTTATGAACTATGGGGAGAATGGCAGCTATACCAATGAGCTGGGAGAAGTCGTTGAAATCACAACGGCCAGGGATCTCCAGTATGGTTTCTTTGGATTGAATTTGTTGAAGATATGGGTATGGCTCAAAAATGACAGGCAGCTAATATGTTGGATGATGGGAAGACGAACTTTTCCCGCGTGATATTGCGGGAGAGATTTGGATCTGCAGAATCCTCAAAAATGCTGAGTAGCGAAACATGACACATTTGTAAGCAGCAATAAGTTGTGAAATATGGATGCATTCGTCTACAAGCAATAGGGCAGTTCCAATGTCCAGGAGTAGCTCCACAAATGTTTTGCCCAAAATCATAGAACTTAACTTTGTTTTGTTGATCCCAAGAAGTATTTGAACTACCCAACTTGATAGATTTTTGGCATTGATTGTGGAACTCTCCGAAAAATTTGTCACAGGGGGGTGAGGGGCTCGGTGGTTGTGACTTCAGGCTATGAGTATTTCGGGAACTTTGGAAAGGCCTTGTTCACCATGTTCCAGGTTCTAACTGGCGAGAGTTGGTCCGAGGTGTCGAGGGGAACGGTGGAACGGTGGGTGGTGAAGTTGGGACCTGAAAACACGGCGGGCTTTTTTTTGTTTTTTTGTTTCAGGAGGGCATTATATATCTTCTTTGTTTTTTTTAACCTGGCCTTGGTGGGATACGTTGGGGCTTTTGTAGGTAGTCTATGTTTTTGCATATATACATGATACATGTTACATGTCTTCCCCATTCTGTTAACAGCACAATGATATCTAGTGATGATATGTTTGTTTGTTTTTTGTTCAGGGCAGCCCATTCATCTTCACTTTCATTTCCACTTTTGGT
Source organism: Breviolum minutum Mf 1.05b.01 (assembly GCA_000507305.1). NCBI lineage: Eukaryota > Dinophyceae > Suessiales > Symbiodiniaceae > Breviolum > Breviolum minutum. The sequence goes on from DF239762.1 coordinate 117,887, forward strand.
GGGACTGGGATAGAGTGAATATATACGTTGACGTGTGAAAGGGAAGATCACATCAATCTGGTCATGACCACCGCTATTGAGACATGTGTAGACCACAGAACATGAAAGGTCATGCAGCATGCAGCCAGACCCTATCGAATGATATGAAATGATATGCGATATGATGGTTTGGGAAAGGGACTTTCCAGATACTTGGATATATATATATCTAAAATACATACACATGTTCTTTTTAGTTTCGACCTGTATATGTTACGTTTTGTTGTTGCTACAATTGTTTGAGGAACATGTGCCCCACATCCCTGTTTCCGTTTGGTGGCGTGTTCGGAAGCATTGACTTTGCAGGTGGTTACTCGTCCAATGTTGCACACCACGACCCTTGGCAAGACTTCCGTTTGTCTAGTAGTTGTTTTGAGTGTTCACCTTTGAGCAATGAATTGATTGGTTTGTCGAACAACTATCTTACTGGTAAGATATGCAGTAAATGTACATTTACAGATTATATGATATACATTATATAGAGTCTTTCTATATGCATATTCTCAAATAGTTATAGATACATGTCTACACAAATATACTGTGGTGTCTAGGATAATCATATCAACATTTTAGTGATATCGCCTTAAAGGGTGGTCCAGTCAGCACGTTTTCCGCTAGATGAAATATTATGATTTACATTCTCATATAATGAAAGCATATCAATGCACACATGTTGTGTCAATTCTTGCAAGTCAACTAGGCCTAGGCCTCTCAAAATTGCAGTCCAGGAGTTGAACATAGATGGTTGAAAGTCAACAGTCAAGACGGTATTTGTCAGTGTCCTGTCTTACTAGATGATGTTGTTACTCAACAAAACTCCAAGACATGTATCCCTAAACTATCAATCCAAAAAAAATGTCACAGCTTCCCAATCTATCCGTACCTCGTGCCTCCTTTTTTTTCGTGGCGATTTGGACGCCTGAGGAATCCAACGCAAGCGATAGGCGTGTCCTTCTTTTTCGTGAGCTTCAACTTGGTCAACGGCAGCCTAGTTGCAACAGCTGATGCCGGTGAGTCTAGGAGAAATGGGAGGATCTGTCTTTTAGTTTGGTATTCTAAGTTTTCCAAGTATCCAGTCACTGATTTTTGTTGGGAGGCATAAAGAATGTTGATGTGTTGAGGCGAAACAGGAAGTGATGAGTGATGGAAAGGTGCCCCTGTATAGAACTTTTATATATATATATATATTATATGTTTCTACATTGCGATTGTTTGTTTGATTGATGTTTGTACAAGATGTACCTGCACTTTCCAAGGCATCGTGTTGATCAATGTGGCCATTGCCGTCTTGTTGGAAAAAATGGTTGATGACGAAGGTCACAAAGAACCCATGCCAAAAGCGGATCCATGGCGGCATGTCTTGGCAAGATATTATCCTTTTTGAGTCAAATCCAAAAAAAGATGGTGTCCTATTTAAAATGTTCAAGAACACGGCAAGTGCGGTATTTTTTGGCCGTTGCCAGGGGCTTTCCTGAATCTCCATACATCTGAAACTTGCAGCAGTCTTTGCTCAGGAAGTGGACTCCACCCCTGTAGCTTTGGATGAAAACAAAGTGTATGCCTTTGCCGACGAAGAGTATGACAAGGTAGGAGGAGAAAAGGTTGGTGTGATTCCTCCATACCACTTGAGGCAAAGTGTCTGATACACCACCGCTGTCATTTCCATGTGATTGCTAAAGTTGAGGGGAGATTAAAGTACTGATGGGCTGGAATTGGAGAAGCAGATGGTTGATACGTAAGCAAAGATATCATGGTATGCATAGCAGAGACTTGTTTGAAAGCCAGAGGCTTATTGTGATCGCACTAACTGGGGTCACTAACAACTTGGCGTGTTTCCAAGGTCGCCATTGCAGAGGATGTGACAAGCAAGTCCTCTCCGTCACAGGGCAAAACAGAGGTGTCAACAGCCACCCACGGGGAACCCGCGCGTGGCGGCCATGATGGGTATGATGGCGGTCTTGGAGCTTTAGGTGCGATGGAAACAGATTTCTTGAGTCTTAGAACTGATATGGCCAAGATCAAGTTGCAAATGTCCGAGCTGCTAACAGTGCCTTGGACAAATTTGAATCACAAAATATGGATCCGAAAATCGAGGAAGTCCAATATGATTTGTTCCAAAGATGTCCAACTCCTTCACCACTTTTTAAACAGCTTAAGGTACTCTGGGATGAGTATCTTTGTTGGAATTCCCAAGAAAACATATCCAACAAGGTTGATTTCAAGGTGCTGAAATGGTAGGGAATTTAACCTACAGACCTATGTTTGCCCAAAAAAATGCTCATATCACTATTTCTCTCTGAATATGATTTGGCATTTGGCATTTGTATTTGTGTAATTATGTATCTCTATATGTATAATATTTATGTGTATATATATATACACATTTTATGTGTAGCATGTATTGGTGCATACATGCATACATGTGGTGTTATATTTTCATCGGCTGGCTATAGGCATCTGTATTAATATGTTAGTTTGGAATGTGTTGTGAAATGATATGCTTGGCCATTGACCCAGCTCGGTGCTGAGCATGTTGGTCGAATGCTTCGAAGCCCGAAAAGAATTTGAAGATAACAATACAAGAAAGACATATCACACTCACTGGCATGATTGGTGGTTCTGTGGTTCAGAAAGCCTGAGTTTTTTTTGTGCAAGGTTTGCCTCAGTCCTTTGAAGAGATTGACAGCCACTCTAGAGATTGAATATGTGTTTTTTTTTCCAGGTGTACTAGATCCATGTTTGGTTGTGCAAGAATGGGAAAGCTTCAACGGAACCGCCATAGATAGCAACCGCAACACGATTGTGGTCTCTGTGGTATTCCAATGAGTGATGACGACAACGGTTGATGATGGATGATGGATGACAAATGATTGCATGTGAGATGATGATGTTGAAGATTATTTTGATACATTGACGATCCTGATGCCTGTTCCTTCTTGTCATGATGTTCCTCACACATACGTTTTTTCCTTTCAGCCACCAGGTTCTGAAAGAGAGGTCGCGAGTGCCAAATGGACCCTACCGATCGGAGGAGTCTTCCATGCACGTGAAGAGTATGTAGCGCATCGACCTGAGCAACGGATGAATGCTACCACCAACCCATAACGACCTCACTGACCCTCAGAATTTGGATGGATTTGGGACTTTGATACAAGTTGTAAGTTGTAAGTTGACCAAGAAACATATGAATATATCTAACAACATGAACATGACAGTATGTGTGCCATGGTAGGCAAGATATCCTAGTGTGCTGGGTCCTTATTGACCCTTGATGAGGATGTATGAGGATGTGGATGTATCATTTGCGTCTTTGTGTTTGCCTTATGTACAATCAAGCGTTGTTCAAGAGGCGGATGACAATCCCATACAACAAATTTAGTGATTCAGTTGTTTAATTTTACTTTTTGACACATATGGCGCATGGGTATGTCTCCAAATTAGTACCTGGAAATTCTTGTGCCAAGAACTGCTGGTGTGGTTCACATACAAGTTGCTGCCGACATACGGGTGAGTGTTCAATGATTTGGTTTACAATAGGTAATGTTTTTATGCTTGTTGGTCAACACCATGGTGCAACAATCTGTTGACATGCCTGTTGCTCAGGTTTTATCTTTGAATACTGGCGACCCAGAAATGAAAGAAAAATCCCATGACCAGACAAGACACAATCATTGCAAGTTTGATTTGTTTCCAGTTGTTCAAGTTGTGCTTTGGGGTACGATTCAAGATTGCAGATGATTCCCAAACATCAAGAGGAAAGAGGCTAGAGCCTCCTTGGGTTGGTCAGATGTCGGCCCAATGGGGCCGTCAGGAGAAGGTCTCCTGACAAGTTTAGATGTTCAAAGACATTGGTTTTTTGGATTTTTTGGAAGGCCAGTAGTAAATTTGAGTATGTCATGACAGCGGAGGGCATATATCTTGTGTTAGGTCCGTTTTGCACACCAAAAACCAGGAATAGAAGCTAAGCCGTTGAGACTCTTTCGACACAGAGCCATCTGCGAAGCAGAGGCCAGAAAACGTTAAAGAGTGCCTAGAAAAAGGAAGAGAAATTCGGGGTGCCATCGGGTGCCATCCTGTGTTTTAACGCGCGGGAATGAGCCGAGTGGTGCAATCGAAGACAATTGGATACTGTCACTATTTGTCTTTAAATTAAGGGTCTTGTATTTGAGAGCAGTGAGTATCGTCCATTTGTTGGATTCAAATGATAGGCAACCCTTCTACTATGGATGTCTGATGTCCCAAAATGTGCTGCCTTAGAATCTGGATCACAGTGACCATATGTGACTATCATACTACAAAGACGGACTGCCCATCTCCTTCAAAACCTCCTCTCAAGCATGTCAGCCTTCCAGGGATGTTTTATTTTGTTGGTGGAAACCAACATAAGCCAACAGATCCCATTGGATCCATGTATGGTATATTATATTCACCTATACATTTACCAAAAAAATCAACCAAATGTAGGTAAATAATGGTAAATATACAATCGTCCCATGGATCCCCCTGGGGATCTGTTGAGGCTCAATTGTCCAAGCTAAAAAGCTATGGGAGATCCAGTTTTTCAATGGGATCCAGGTACCCCAATGTATGTATCTAAGTGATTCTAAGTGTCCATTACTGTATACATCTTTTTAGTATATGCCCTCCAGGGAACTAACATATCACCCAAAAATGGCATTTTGAAGATGATGTTCCTTTTCCCAAGGTGGGATATGTTAATTCCCTGGAGGGTAAATCAGAAAGGGTTTTTCTGTACAACAACCAACCTTAGTAAAACGCCATTACCTTTCATGTCCTAGCTGTTGATGTTTCCAGCCGTTGGAAATTCCAAGGTTTGATGGGCATCTTGCAGCGTAACATTGAGCGCTCCTATGATCTCAGGTGCCTTCATTTCTTTTGGATTCCAAGGGATTCATAGAATGCTTCCTCCTCATTCGTACATATGAATACTAGTTGGCCAGGCAAAACAAAAAGGTCATATAAGATTGAATTGATTACATATATATATATATGATTATATAGGTCCTTTTACCAGGTAATGATATTGTGCTTCCTTTGGCTTTAGATTCAATTTTTTTCGCGAGCAGAGTCGAGAAACATGACAGCTTTGAGTGGAGCTTTGACATCACCACTGTTGCCGCTCAACATGGTTTGACCGGGCAATTATGGTCTAACCGATGCGCATTTACATCCCAGGATATGAGAAGTGATTAAGTGGAATGATGCATGATCTTGGACTTTGGGAAATCATCGGAGATCAAGATGTACTCCTACTCTTTTTACCTTTTCTTTAAAAGAAGCATGTTCGAAAGGAGGTTTGTCAGAAGAGCTGCAAGATCTCTTGATTCATCCATCGTTGCTGCCTGTTTTGTCCTTTCCGGTTCGACCAGATAATAAATATGTCGTGGTTTGTGTACTACAAATCTAGTTGCTTTGACACACTGAAGAATGAAGAATGAAACATTGACATGTGCAATCCCGACTTCTTATCATTGTCCATGTATTTGCGTATGCTAGCTGTACATATCCATATGCACATATGATTTCAGATGATCGTACTGTCTTTATATATTACCATACATATATACTAAGACCATACGTCATTTCGTCCAATCCGTTCCGCAGTCCATGGTTCATTTTCTACGACCAAGCACTGGCACCTTCATGGTACAATTTCACAAGTTACCAGATGGCCCAGATCCTCAGTGGTGATGGTGTTTTCTTTCTTGTAGGAGCTTGATATTTGGCAAGGATGGCTTCAAGTTTATTTGTTTTTTTTTCTCTTCCGATCTCTTTGAAGGAAACCTTTGCAGATGGATAAGGTTATTTAGAGATAATCAGGTAGAGTCGACATGTTGATATGAACATCCTCCAGCAGTTTCTACATGTGTTGCTCTCACATACCATACTCGTTTTTGCAGCACAATCAGTTCTACATGTTCCACTGATGGAGATGACGAGAGATTATGGGTTGGGTATACCAATACAAAGACTTCTTCAGTGGTGGAATGTTTGCACTCCTTATCTAGTAGCAAATTGAACTGAAATCCTTCGATGATTTGGACGAAGCGCTTTCTTTCTTCATGTTTGATTGGTTTTGGTTGAACTGGGTACCATTTTGATGCTCTTTTGTGTCAGGCTCTCAGGCATAATTTAGCTGCTATGAATTTGCTGGTGATTAACATGAGGTCCGTGCAGATCCCAACAACTTGGTCAATCCACCGATCGAAGAGGTTGAAGGCCGGAGATGCCGTTGCTGTGTTAGTTTCCATCTGTTTTTTACCTTTAAAAAACAGCCATCCAGTTGCTTACAGAACATGGTACGAATTCCTATGTTTTCCAGGTGCAACCTGTTTGTTCAGGTTCTTTTTTGGCACTTTGATTGGTTTTTGGCTTTGAAGCATTCGTACAAACACCAGTTTGAAAACATCTATTATGTGTGTGTCGGCTCTTTTGAGGACGAAGAAAGTCATCAATTGGCAATTCCAACTGAACGTACCATTTTTAAACTCACTGTTAAAAGTGTGCCCCTCAATATGAACACCAAGATTTTTCGTGTTTTCTTTGGGGAGAAGGATCCCATTGCTACCACTGTGGTCATTTTGTGGTGGGGACTCGGGACGGTGAAGATGTGGCTACTCTCCGCAGGAATTCCCAAGAAGGCGGACGACCAAGTGCTTCGGGGCTTGCCAGGTGCCGCGATCAACATTCAATTTGGCTGGAGTTGGTGAAGAGAAAGGTGGCATATACTTGAACAATTTGGGGAAGGAATACCTGTATATATTTAAATATGTGTATATATATATATATATCTACTTTTTTTTGAAGCAAACTATGTACATACCATTATGGAATATTACCATTAGTTTATGATCATGAATAATTATGATATAACGTATTTATATATAGACATGCGATGAGTGATTTTGAGTGTGTACGTGGGAATGCGTGAGTAAACCTGATAGATGTGTTTTCATCCCACATTCCCCAAGACACGTTCCCTACGATCACGTTTGAATTACTTGTGTATTGCTGATACACATGGCTTTATTCATGCACCCAGTATCTATAATATGTTTCAATTTGTTTCGACTTTGGACAGTTTACAAAAAAACGACAACTCCGACTTTCAATCGCTCATCCTGATAGTGTGTACACCCTGAAATCTGAAATGTGAATTCCAAAGTTGCTTAAAATGTCTATATGTTTTGAATTTGGAGATGACAACTTACGGTTTGAAAACGTATGACTCTCAATATCAAATCACCCAGAACCTCCTGACCGTTTTTGTCACTCATTTGCATTGAAGGAGCCACCATCCTCAAAGATACTCATGTGGCGCAGCTTACGGCACAAGGTATCAGGGCCGAAGATGGAATGGAGCTGATGGGTTGATGGTTTCTGGATGTTTGGGGTTGCCATTCAAGGGGACTAATGCAATCTTAAGTGAATTATTGATAATCAATGTATGGTATATAGACCAATATTTGTTTTGGTACAGTACAGGGCGGTTTGAGTTTGACAGACTGTTTCTTCAAACCTTTTATATCTAACTTTTGGGCAGTTGTTTTCCATGCCACTATTAAGCTAAGAATTCAATTTATTGAATTTTCGGTTGCAACACGTGGATCCCAACATCAAGCAATGAGGAGTATATGATTTCCAAGTTGGTCCAAGCATGTAAGGATGACCAAAGATTAGTTGGTTCATTCGGCTACAGGATATAACACTCGGCTACATGCTTTCTGGAGATAACTTCGGATATTAGAGATAGATGATAACTTAAATAAATCTGTTGATATCATTGGATTCCTGTGCAATACGACTTAATCTCAAACAACAGTGTATCTTTTGCTCCATTGGCTTCAAATCATGTCTCTTGCTGAGGAGCGTGCTTTGATGTGCCACCTCCAGTGCATGTCAAATTTGCTGCCACCGCGCGATGAGGGGTGTAAGGAGGCGTTGAGGTACCACACCTTTGTTTTTTACTCATGCTGTAGGTTGTTGTTTTAGGCACATATAAACAAAAGTGTGATTTTATTCAGTTGTATATATATTTTTATACATGTATATGAAATTCCATATTTGATATATGCTGGACATATGTTGACTACACCATTGTATACAGCATACAACGAGTTGAAGTGATTCCTTGCGAGTAGCGTCGATTGCTAGCTACCTATAGCAACAACATGTGTTCCTATACCTTACCAAAAATACACCATCCCTTTGGGGTCAACGAGCACAGGATGCGGGAATCTTCATGGTACCAGTTTCTGCTGGGTCCTATAATACACTTTGTAGCCTTGGGATAACTCCGTATCTGTTTGACTATTTAGGGAGAACCATTGGAAATGGAACTGGCATCATGAGGGTATCTTCACAGTGCCTTCAACATGGCGCAAAAAAGGCTTTGGGGATCCGGATATCTACATACAGCATGAAGAGTAGGCCCAAGTTGCATTTCCATAGTGAAGAGCTTGTCCAATTTTTCCACTCTTGCATTACCAGTCAGTCTTGCAAGTTCGAAAACCGTGTGTGGACTGCTTCCCGAAAAGATGGTTTCACATATCTGACATCAGGCAATCAGTGACTAGGACAAGTGCATATAAATCGATTTTTTTCCTCGCACTCGCAGAATCTTTGTAACATCAATCTTGTTTGTTTGGAAACATGTTGGCACCTACCTTTAAGCAAAGACGTCCAAAATGCTGATGTTGGTCACCTGTCTCACCCAAAAAAACTACGGCTGAAAGCTTGGCGAATTGGAGCTGCATGAACTTGGAGCCATGACATGAAAAAGGTAGGGAGACAGTGCCGTTGAGTCACATAATGTTCGATACAGAGTGTCATTTCGTTACTGTTTTTAATGCAACAGATTGGGGAGAAAGCAATGGAGAACGCTTTGGGACGACCATCAAACTGTTGGAAGATTTTGCTATCGGTGAGCCAGACCATGTTACAAATTAATAGTGAAGATGGATTTGTATCAACGAAGGTAGAGCCTTCTTTGATGGTACTTAAAAAAAGTTGGCGGAGTCTAGAGATGTTCGAAGGCTAGAACCATGTTTGTTCTTCCTTTCCCTTCACTATATCTCCAGTGAGGATTAGAGGTGTGTGAAGTCTTTAAACTTTAAACAACGATCGATGTTCTTGCCCAGGTCTAGGGAGAGCCCTGTTTCTATATACTCTGAAATTGTATGACGGTGGGCAACTTCTCCCCTTCGTTTTTTTGCGTCGTTTGGGCAATTGGATGTTTGGGGACAACTGGTTTCTTGTCCACCAATTGTGTCTATTGTCGACGGGTGTGAGATTTGGTGACCGGAACGTGGAACGTGGGCTCCAGGAAAACCGGGCTTGTGAACACCGCAGCCACGCTGTCAACACAAAACTCTCGGGGTCAGGTCAATCGAGTCATGATTTGTTGTCCATCCAATGTTGGAATGGAATCAACAAGCCTTCAAAATATTTCTTGTCATCTCTAGTGACTCTAGTTACAAACAAACAGGTTGTGCTGACTATGGTGCACTCTAAAGTTTCCAGAACAGATTATATTTCACTACCATCCACAAAAATGCTTACAGTCTTCTCAATGAAACATGATGAAAAAAACAATTTATTCTGGCATTCAGGTTTTTCAATCAACTTTGTTTGGCCGAATTCGCCATTTTTCGTGATGGCGTGATGGCCGTGGAGCCAAAGGATGTGCTCCTGCTCTGGCCCAATGTCATTTGTAACTCGGCAATCACTGGGACGTATGTTGAAGTTTTAAATGGCTAACTATGAACCTCCAGAAAGATCCTTCTATAAAGGGGGGGATAATTATTTGTTGCTTCTCAGAAAGGTTATTCTTGGTTCACCACACGTCACTTCTGTCAAAAGTTCACGTTTTTGCACTCAAACACAGTCACTCCTTTTTTTTCTTGAGTATTCTTGAGCTAAAGGATAAGGAAAACTCTATGTTGTACACAAGCCATGAAAGCACTTCTTTGAGATAAACTCGATTGAAAGCAGACTTTTGGGTGGTACAGGCTATGTCAGGGCTGCTTTGGGCGCGTTCGCCCTAGGCCGGATGCGAAAAAGCAGGGCATGGACCTGGACGTTTGTTGTTGTAAGGTTTCAGGCAATTCCATCACTGCACCAAGCACGCAGCAACCATGAGTTGTGATGAAACGTTAGGCCTGGCATGGTGGCCAGATCCACCATTGACCAACGCGACTGTCATACTGTATGCGTGGCATCTTAGGGGATGATCCAGTTGTGATGGGATCATTGGATACTGGAAACTACTTGTAGAGGTTTGTTGATTTGGCATCATTTTGGGGGACTTATTATGGGCCTGTGTTTTTAATGTGAGTTGTTTGAACTTGTACTGGCTCAATGGAAACTGTTGACTTGGTTGGGAATTGTGGGTGATTGAGTTGGACGTTTTGCAATTCGAGTGGATATGCTAGTTGGTGGTTGATGTCTTTGGCTTTTCTATACACAGGCACTGATATATTCCCAGCCCGGTAGCAGTGACTATCGGGAGTCTTTCATTTTTGTAGGGGATCCTCAAAAGATATGATATAAACTTGTAACTTATATGTACCTTCAATTTGACTGTCACTGGCTGGAGACCCATCCTAAGGTTTGCTAGATATTGAGAATCACTTTGATGTAAGGACATGATCCCAGCCACAAGGGCGACAAGTAGCTCACAATTCCCCAGACAGATCCGACAGGTTTCATGTTTGTCAATCTTGTGAATGTCCTTCCCACCCCACTTATTTTCAAGTGTCATTTTCTTTGGTTTATATGTCTTCTGGAAATATGGGTACGTACACAAGACGCACTTTCTAGATGTGTTTCTATGTTTGTAGTTAAAGTACTATAGACTATATATGAATACTTCATAAATAGAATTTGCTAGCATCTTATGACCATATCATATTTACCAGTAGAGCCGCACGAGGCGGTGGCGGAAGTTTCAAGAATAGGAAACGTATAGGAGAGATTGGTTGTTGTGAATCACGGATGACAAAGCGAAAACACTGATGGATCTGACTAACTGCCGAACTGTCTAACTGATTAACTGACTAACTGGCTAGTTAGCTAGTTGGTTAGTTAGTTAGCTAGCTAGCTAGCTAGTTAGTTAGTTAGTTAGCTAGTTAGTTAGTTAGCTGGCTACTGAGTTAGTTAGTCAGCTAGTTAGTTAGTTAGATTAGTTAGTTAGTTAGTTAGTTCGTTCGTTAGTTAGTTAGTTAGTTAGATTAGTTAGTTAGTTAGTTAGTTAGTTAGTCAGTTAGTTGGTTAGTTAGTTAGTTAGTTAGTTAGTCAGTTAGTTGGTTAGTTAGTTAGTTAGTTAGTTAGTTAATTAATTAGTTAGTTAGTTAGTTAGTTGGTTAGGTAGTTAGTTAGTGAGCTAGTCAGTTAGAAACGTAGTTAGTTAGTTAGTTAGTAAGTTAGTGAGTGAGTGAGTTAGTTAGTTAGTCAATCAATTAGTTAGATGGTGTTGTCAGTTAGTTTGCCAAAATAATTGTTAGTTCGTTAGTTACTTAGTAAGTGAGTTAGTTAGTTGGTTAGTTAGTTAGTTAGTTAGGTAGTGAGTTAGTTAGTTAGTAAGTTAGTGAGTGAGTGAGTTAGTTAGTTAGTTTGTCAATCAATTAGTTAGATGGCTAATGAGTTAGTAAGTTAGTTATTTAGGCTAAGGAGTTAGCTAGTTGGTTAGTTAGTTAGTTAGTTAGTTAGTTGGTTAGTTAGTTAGTTAGTTAGTGAGCTAGTCAGTTAGAAACGTAGTTAGTTAGTTAGTTAGTTAGTTAGTTAGTTAGTTAGTTAGTTAGTGACTTAGTCAGTTAGAAACGTCTCAAAATGCTGCAAAACGCAGATGGTTTCAACATTTTGACCTGCAAATGTGCTTCGCGCCACAGCGGCGTGCCATTTTTTGACATCAAACCTCCAAAAAGTGGTCCGTACCCGTCAGTTTTTCCACATTTTGACTTACAAATATGCTTCGCGCCACAGCGGCGTGCCATTTTTGAACATTCGGAACGTCCAAAATGGTCTACCGCCAATGTGGNTCGAACATCACAAGACAAACAATGCCCTGGCTTGGCAACAAGTTTGTTCGGTTGGTGCCGTTGATATCCAGACGATCCGGCCTCGCAGGTCTGCGCGATGACCTTGGATTTTCTGGATGGCTATGTTGTGCGAAGCTCACACAAATTATCACCGAAGTTCACACTGGAAATTCTATCATCAGACTTCATCAAATTCCATGACCATGAACTTCATTTCCTGCATCATGTTCACCGTTCAGGCTCGACGTTTGCATCAACAGACCTTATTTGGTGCTGCCTTGGATGTAGTCGTTGATGTCGCGCAACGAGGTGTCGACTTTTTTGGGAAACTGTTCAATGGTGGTGATGATGGCGATGGCAAGGTAGCATCAAATGTGCATGTGCAAAGTGCCACACATCTACGTACATATTGTTTGTACACAACGCAGATGTATTATTTATTTGTAGTATATTTGCATTAAAGCATGTGTGGTATATTGTGTAAAATAAATATGTTTGTATGTTTAGATAAGAAAAGAAAGCACAGAGGCCGTGTTCACTAACGACACCATTGCAACGCTATGTCTTCCAATGTTGGGACATGTTGGGAAGGCTTGCTGGAATGCTCGGCGCGGTTGTTTCACAGCTGAAATCTTGTGTGAAAGGGGATGGTTCAGAGCCTCTTTCCAATTGCTCCCTGTACTACAGAAATGTTTAGTAAAAAAGGTCTAAAGTAACAGTGATTCCTGGTTGGCTAGGCGGCCCGCAAAAAGCAACTGATGAAAACTTTTCGCCACAAGATCCCTTCACGGAATTTCCTCCAAACCATTGATGGTGAAACTACCACACACCTGGTGGTAGGTGGGATGTGGCTACTGGCCCTGAATCTTCCCGGCCTTTTGTTCCCGTTCCTTTTGGGACGACGAAAATTTCATGGGGGTGAAGTGTTTGGGTCACAGGTAGCTTCCCATTTTGACCCATGTTTTTTTTTACATTTTGCCCAAATTGGTATAGCTCAAACAGCATTGCGGTGTCATTTTGGCTTGTGTATTTCCTTTGTTCTGATCCATCTTTGTAGTCTTCAGTTGAATAGAAGCATATGTATGTTTGATGCAACTCTGATTAAGGAGAGAAAATAATACACAGTACATTTCATTGACATTGCTCGACATTAAACTTCAGGTGCTGAATGTCAAAATTGATCAATGATTACCAAAAAATGGACCGACTGCACCTATTTCAGTAGAAACAAATTGGGCAAGTTCATGATACTTGACCTACTGATTTATGATCTCTTGGAATGGGAAGCATACTTGTTTGTTTACTTAATATCTTCTCAAATGATAGCCGGTCAGGCTTCCAGAAAAGACTTCTCTTGAACTTTGAGTGATGAATTTTTGCACGTTCTTACTGATCCTAGTCTGGCCAGAACGTTTTTCACTTTTCATCTTTGCTTTTTGAATATATGTTCCAGAAGTCTTGGATCATGACCAGGTAGATGTCGTTTTCATTTGGGATATTTTGTCATGTATGGAAGCATCACTTGCCTAGTATATCAGGTTTATCCCTTAAAGTGAGCAGGATTTAAGATCCAAATTGGCAGTTTGGGACCACACTAAAGAGTAAGGCTTCGACTATCCTTAGGTTAGGTAAGTTTATGTTTCTTATATAAATGGATCCTCTCCTCCAATAGTTTCAGCGGTTCTCTGCAAAATGGAAGCTGTTTAAGCATCGTTTGAAGTTTGATTCTGTTTATCCGTAATGTGACATCAAATTCCCGAGGCTTTTGGAGCTCATTGTTTTCGTGGGACACTCAAAACTATGCTGACGTTGTGAACCGACATCATTGCTGCAAGAGGTCCCTGTGTTCTTTTTGGATGCAAAGTTCTTTTCACATTATGGCTAGTCATTCATTGTGTTGTTTGTTTTGATAGATGTGCATTTGCTGTGTGTGTGTGTGTTGTAGTATTATGTACATACATGCCCTTTTGAAAATGTAAAGGACTTCTTGTGCATTTAGCTTTTCATGTGTCCAAACCACGGGCCAACGACCCCAGGATCAAACGACGGCACAAGGAGCAAAATCACCACCACCACCACCACCACCACCAACAACAACAACAACAACAACAACAACACCAACCACCACCACCACCACCACCACCACCACCACCACCACCACCACCAACAACAACATCAACAACAACAACAACGACAACGACAACGACAACGACTGCAGACAATAAACATGAGCACAACCACTAGCATCCAATTCAATAGCAATGAACATAACAACAGCAAAAAATCATTATCAACAACAAGAACAAGAAAAATAACAACAACCAAAAAACACAACATGTTTGAAACAATAACAACGGCAATCAACGTACAATACATAAGCAATGCACAAGGAAGGTTACGGGTATGAATGATATGAAACAAATTTCACGAGAAAAAACACCAACAGTTGGTTACAGTCAGGCCTGTACCCATGCATGTTCCAGTGAGTCCTGGAAGGCACGTCAATGTGCAATGGTAGCAGTGTATCATAGTTTTGTTATGGTACGGTAGGATGGAGATGATTGGTACATTGAAGGTACATAGCAGGTAGGTACATAGCAGGTATATTCAAGATGTATGTATGTATAATTATGATACATGTGGATAGAAAATCATTCCAGGTACAATACTATACAGTATAAGATCCAACCTATATTGCATTTGAGATGTATAGTTACATAAAAGTTAAATGTATTAAAAGTATTTTGTACCTAAGTGTGATTTGTTTGCCATATTATTATCTTAACAGTGATGGGAAACTCCTTCGCATGCAATTTTCCATAGCTTAGACCTGTTTTTCAGGTGGAAATCTGTGCTGAAAGTAGGGTCTTTGTTGAATACATGGCTGTTTTTTTCCAATAAGAATTGTTGAACATTAGATAGTCACTGTAGTATAGTGTTGATGTTCTTCAAGAACATGTTCAAGACCTTACATGTTTGAAGGATAGCAATGACGAATCAGCTAGCTGTTGTCACTGTGCACTGGTAAAGCAATGCATTTGGGAAGGCAAAAAAGGTGCCATTACGCCAAACCATCACTATCTCAGTCTTATAGTATCCAGATTAGCCCCGGAACACACCCTTGATCAAAGGCACACCATTTTCAGCAAAAAAACAGTTCGTCATACGCAGCACGCAGGCAAAAGGTTGGAAGATTCATTTTCTTACCTCAATTTCATCCTCACTGGATATTTTACATCTTGTTTTTAACTCAAACTCTTCAGTACTTGGTTTTTTAAATACTGCTCCCCAACCAGCCTGTAACCTCACCCCATGTTTCACCCCACCAAAGATATCCAACCTGCCAGGAGGGATGTTTCTCAGAAGCACCACCATTGATTGCTCGCATCATGTCCAACGGATTCAAAACGCCCATGGGCGTTTTAACCGTAGAACCTCGGTTTGAAACCGGGATGAATGGCAAAGGATCAACAGGAGTGAGAACAAGGTTTAACCACTGCAAAACCAAAATCGAAGCGATGGAAATCATGTGGAAAACGGTTGCATGGAAAGTGATGTGTGTGTTTTAAAGCATGTGTGGACTAAGGGAATTTTGGATTCTTGTTTGATCGTCATGCACGCTGTATGCGGTGCTGGTTCACATAGTGTTTGGATGTTCGACAGCAGGTAAAAGACCAGGAAAAGGCTCTCTGCAAATCTGAAGTTTACAATGAAATGGATACAAAACATATCATTCGGGCAACGTCAGTTTGGGGAGGTACCCACGTGTATTGAATGTGTTTGCCTGTGTGCCAAATTTGATGGAACAAGGACAAAGTCATATTGAGTTGTTTTTCGTCGAGTATTGTCGGAAAGGCACAGCTCAGATGGTGTCTTTCCATGGCATCATTTCACATGCTGGCTGAATGAGTTTTTGTATGACTTGATTATCATTGCCATCACCTCATGTTCCGGGTGTATACCTTTCAGTGTACCCCGCTCCAAAAAAAATCAAGTCACATGCACTACATAATAATGCATGATTTTTATGGTTATATAATGTTATATATATACTTTCATTTTGGTGTATATTCATTTTGGTGAATATATAGGATTGAAGTTCCACCCTCACGCCATGTCCATTTGTTTATGATCAAAGGCTGGACTTCATTTCCTACCGCTTTACCTGTGGCTCATAAGAGTTGTTTCTGCCTTGAGGTGCGATGGCTAAACATGGTCATCGTAACGTGGGACAAAAAATGTACGGTCGGTAGGTTTGAGTAAGTCAAATAGTTTTCTGCATGGATTTTTGACTTGCAGCATCCCATAGACTATATTCTGTCTATAATATGCATACGTGACAATGTCGAGAAACTACTCAACCACTAAGATACCGAATGCCACCAAGAAACCTTAGGAAGCGGATAGGATGGTGGTTGTGACATTGTGGTGTGGAATGTGGGTATGGCCTGATTGCAAAGACTTGTGGGCTCATTTCACCAAGGAACCTATTTCCCCAAAACCTTATCAAACAAAGCAGATGGCTAGAAGTCTACATTTGAAGGATTTTCAATGTAGGGTTACATCCACTGGTTTTTGTTCAACCTGTGAATTGCAGGTTTCCAGCCTTCTATTTCTTGGGCATCCTACTTTGTTTGGGACGTCTTCTGGGTTTGGTTTGGAGCCAAGGAGTTCTTGATTCGTTCTTGTTTTTTTGATGGATATGATTGCCCGGTTGGTAAGAATTTGGAGGATTGCATACCTGGATGTTCTCCTTCAATCTTCATTTATTTGGACTCTACATATAGTGCACTAGATGGTGCAATCCTTGATTGTCATAGATCTTGGCAATGTAGTGATGGTTGCATCCAGCTCTTCGTATGTTTCATGTCTTTTTTCAATAGGTTTTGATCCTGTGTTACGTGAATATGCGTGCTTGATAATCAAGATGCGTTAAAACTTCATTGAATTCAGCAGAGAGACAGAGATACGGCCCTACGGCCAATCCTTAGAATATTTTACATGCTTATAGCATATTATAGTCACTGTATCGTCCCAATAGCCAGTATAATGTAGCCGCAGATTATCAGTGCAATCCCAATATTCATGTTTCCCTCGCTGCACATAGTGCACTGCTCCCATGTTGGGGACTTACAGGACCTCCTTCATGGGTTTTTCCCTGCAAGACCCCATCCTAAGGCAGCCGAAGTGTGGGTGGTGAAACGCCACGTCGCGGAGTTGCTTCGTGGCATACCCAGAATGGTGGATGTGTGGAGGGAGAGGTTGGGATGATTTGAGATGTAAACAAAAACACTTTTCAGACGCCAAGATGAATAAAACATAGATTTGTCATGTCTAGCTCTGTATTCTAAGTATCTCCCAACTTGGTTTCGTCCTTTTGTGTGTTTTTCAGCAAAAAGAGGCCCAACAAAAAACAGCATGTTGTGTTGTTCACCTCTAAGCTTTTCAGCATTCATAGCCTGGTTGTTGAATTGAGGACAGGATGCTGCGGCATTGACATCGAGACAACACTAAGACGGATGTTCCTTGCTTGCAGTTGGAACAGCTGAAGTCTGGAGAAGATCCGAGGGTACCAGCAGATATTTAAAAAATAGAGTATGTAATAACAATAGGTCCTGGTACATCCTACTTGATGCATAATTTAAGTCATGAACCGTTGTATTACAGAGATAGATTAGTGACGGATCAAAAAAGCAAATGATGACTTTGTTGCACCATGTCTGGCTGAGGTCGTGCTTCTGATATATTCACCCAGAGCCGAGGCGGAATTGTTGGTGTCATGAAGTTTCCAACCTTCACAGCGACAAGGTTGAGGCCCAGGCCCAAAGATGGACCTGCAGACAGACCCTGTAGAATGAGCAAAAAAAGGGTGATGCAAATGCACAAAATTTATGTTGTGGTCTACTGAGTTGTTTCTTTGTCCACATTGGGAATGCTGACTCTTCGACTCGTCATCATATGGATAGACAGGTTGCCAGTATGGTCTCAAGTGTTTCTGAAACATTTATTTCTCCACATAAAGAGTAGTTACTGCACGTATCTGAACTTACAATTGCGAGTTGTCATCTCTTAGTTGTGACTTTTGTTGTTCATCTTGGCTCAAGGTTGATCTCTTTCAGGTTTTCCTGGTACATTGGCACATTTTGGCTTGTCATAGGTCTAGTAAGATGCATCCAAGGACTGCATGTGTCCATTGGAAAGTTGGAATCAATCCTCTTCTTCACCAGTGATAACATGAGTTTGGACATTCCTTTGTAACCAACAGGCCTTGAGAGCATATACCCAAAAGTCATTCAGGAAACCACCCTTATGGGGAGTCAGTCTTGGGCCCTTCCGAACTGCTTTTTGTGATGCTGTTTGTCGAGAAACTGTCCACACTAGCTACTTATTTGTTGGACGCCCCAAACGATTCAACCATCCGCTAATAGGTCAGTCAGCATTTGTGACACTAAACGTACGGAGACTCCACCATGTAAATCCGTGTGAACATGTCGTGAACTGCTGCTGCGTAACCTTTCCGTTTCCCTGCTGCCACACGAAAAACCCAATGGAACACACCGCTCCAAATGAGTTTGGAACTCAAAGGATGGTGACAGAGGTGTGAAGTCGGTGGGAGTGACAGAAGCCAGAGGCGTCTTGAGGTTCTGCACATCCCCCAAAAAATCCAACCCAAAGGAGGAAAATCACCCTCCCGACATGGTCTTCAAAATGCATTCATCAGGTACTCAGTTGTGGGGAATGCATGGATGGATTGGATTGGCAGGGTCTAATCCATGTATATCTCAAATGTTTGACCCAATTGTTCAACGGTCCCAGGACCTATGTGGAGGAAAAGCCAGCATTAGATTGGATTGGACATGTGATTGTAGGTTTGAACCCTCAAAACAATTATATGATGTGTGTTGCCCGAACCTTGCTGTGGTTTCAATGTCATGACTTGGACTCCTACACGATGACAATTTTTTATGGCTGAAACATGCCTAAGTCATATTGTATCTTATAAGCTGGACTATGTAAGTGTCGTGAGAGGGGTCCAAACCTGCACTTTGCAATCCTTGCGTCGCCAAAAAAACCAAGGGATCCAACGCCAAGCATTGAGGCGCCGTTCCTGGATTTGTTGAATTCCATGGTTTCCAAGTTGGGTCGATACATCAAAACAGGCCAGTGCTTGGAAGTCAACTTTAAAAGATCCAAGCCATTCTGGCCCTGACACACACGCAAAGCACAAATTAAGCACCATATCCATGAAGTTGTGACATTACATTGATATCATGTACGATCTCGCTATATGGAATGTTTTTTTACCTTTTTTTTTCAATTGTTGCCTGCCTTGCAATTGATTTTCATGAGCTGTTGAAAGCATTTTTACAATGTGTGGCTTAATGCTGTGGGCCATATACTGAAAGAGGTTGTAGAAACCCCCCTGCTCTAAGTCAGCTTTATTTAAGATTTTGATAATGTTGATATTGAAGAATACACGGAGAAACCATGGAAAAATCTATCCATTTTGCAGAGTTCTCCTTTCCTTTTGCTTTCAGTTCTCACTCTTTCCAGTTGAGGTGGCTCAAGGCACTGTTCAAGATGGTCAAGGTACAGAGATCTTATTTTCTATTGTCGCCGGGCACTGGTGATGTTGAACAATTTGTTGAACAGACATTACTGTATCTGTCATCGATAAGGAATGTTTGAAAACATCCAGGGTTTTATAGGTTAAAAGTGAATTCAAGGTAAATTACCCCAAAAGCTTTTTCAGGGATTTATCCATGTTATTCAGAAAGTGTTGATCTGATTTGTCAAAAAAATCAACAAAAATCCAGAGGAATCAACCAAGTTTAGATTCACCCACTCCCGTTGTGCAACAGTTTGCCAGGTGAAAATGAGACCAAAGGTCAAGGGAAGGGCAAAGGCAGGTTCACCGGTGAAGTTTGGCCATTGAGCTGCGAAGAGATTTCTCCGAAATCGAGCTGGCAGAAGTAGGAACATGTCGGTTGAAACATAGATGGGAATTTTAAATGATAAGCGATGGGATTGACAAGAAATACAGAATACACAATTCTAGCGCAAAACAGTTCAATTTGTAATGTAGTGAGGTTAGCTTAATCCGAACTACCCTGCCTGTAGCAAGACATGCCAATAGCTTCAGTGTGTGGGCAAACTTTGATTTGTGTATATTTGTGTCGTGTTGGGACCATGCTGTTGGAAGGAAAAATGAAAGACCTGATTGTGAAATTGCATGGCCTGTACCTCAAGGGACGCAGCGACGGGTTTTATGCAAAACTCACTAAAACACTTACAGACACACGTGTGCATAATTGGTGGTGTTGATCAATCACGATGGCGGCCGGCAAAAGAAAATAATATGTATATATATATTTATATATACATATTATATGTGATTATGCTCTGAATATATGTTATATATTATTATGTAATTTACTAGATATTATATTTAATGTGAAAATTGGAAATCTGCTGTCTAATATACGTACATACCTACTTCTGCATATAGGCAATGGGTTTGGGAATCTTATTTTCGGACGGACAACCTATCAAGAGCATCACCCCATCATTTAACTGTGATCTACCAAAAGGATGATGTCCATTTTCAATGTAAGGACTATGCCCTGTCAATTTGCATGGCTGGTCCCAGCCACAACCTGCTTTCGGGCCTTTCATAATGTCAGAAGTTACTTGGATCCATTGACTGGAACAGGTTTCAAGAGTGATGAGATGCCCCCCCTCAAAAAAAAAGTATACCGGGTTCCCTTCATGTTTCACCCTCAGACATGTCAAACCGTCTCAGTCTGAGTAATGACAGCGACATCAAAAGTTCCTCACGTCAAGAGGTGATTGTGTGGGCAAACCCCTCCCGAAATGAGAAAGTTTCATTTCGAGATAAATGTGAAGCCAAATAGCATTCACTCATATTTGTTCCATGAATTTGGGTAGGGGTGTCATCATTTGGTGGATGTTCTCCAGGTAATTTTGATTCACATCAATTCATTTGCCCGTTTCTCCGCAGCCATGGCCCATGTAGCCATATACCCCCCAGTGCCCGCGGCCGCGCCAGTGCCGGTAGAGGCTGAAACATCTTCTCGAAGTTGTTTCAATGGGAGTTGGTAGATGCTTCTACTTCTAGTTTTCATAGCAGGTAAGCATATGCAAATATTTTTATATACACTGGATACATTGCCTTTACAAGTGACGAATGCATGGGGAAAATCACAGGGTTCTTCCCAACTCATGTGTACCTTGACAAAACTGCTCAGCAAAAGCAAATTCTCATCGTGCGCTTGCCTGGGCTGAGTGAAGAACGCCTTATTGATCATACTGAAAAACAACCACGATGAACGATGAAGGATTCAGTTCGTTTGTTCCCAGTCCCTGGTAGATGAAAGCATCGCCTAAGGAGAAGATTGTGGATCCATAGACGAAAATGATTGTCCTGACTGATATCCCATCGAGAATCAAAGTGCAAAGGTGACCGGTGAATTCTGAGGTTCAACAATACAAAGTTCTTTTCACCTTGGGAGGCTCACTCTGTTCACGTTCGTTCACGGCCTTCAACCCAAGCATCTAGGCGCTTGCCGGTGCAAAATGAGTTGTGACAATTGAGGTTTGGAAGGATATTACTGTAAGTCTAATTGTTTGGCATCCGGCGGCACCTTGGTGGTAATTGTTTGAGGCCTCTTTTGGTTGGATAAGTTGGATAAGTTGTGGTTGTTGTGATCTTTTTAAATTTGGTTGGATGCTAACAGATTTCGGAGAGGACAAGTACCAAGGATTTATTTGGCAGGTATATCACGACTCTACTAGACGAATTTGTACAAGTATTGTACAAGCTGTTTGCTCAAATCTGGCTCTTTTGTGAGTTTTGGTAGACCTTGACATAGATGGAACTTGAACAAGCTCCGGCTTGAGCTGTATCAAAAGCAAATACTTACTTCCTGCTTGACAATAGAACCTCAACCCCATGAAACGATCATCGTTTCTATGCTTCCAACTTCTCAACCTGTACTAGTTGTGATTCGATCACATTGAGTGTGAAGCTTCCTCATCCAGTATTGACCGATCATTGCAATACTTCAGTCATGTTTCATCTCGCTTTGGTGAATTCCATGTTTGAGATTCGATTCACCAGGCGACATGGGTACTATAACTACACCGGGGTCCTTGCAGCTGCGGTGATTGCAAGAAGAGCATCCAGGATTGGATGTTGAAATGTCGGTCGTATTGGTGGGATCAAGCAATGCAAATCTGTGGTAGTCTTGGGTGATTTGCCCTCAATGGTGCGGCGTCCTATATACACACCTATACAGACATTGATAGAGTGGATTTTATCAAAAAAGACATTGGGTTTCAGTATAGATCATGTGCTCTATATAGACATTCTATGTGTTTATTATGCTATCAGTATCAGTTTGTAATAACAAGTTTCAATCCAACATTCCCAACCCTTTACAATTCTCACCGATGCTTGATAGGAGCTCACATCGACCACGTGCTGTGTACCTCCGTCCAATGGTCAGATGTTTCAAGTGAAATAAGTAGTGAACGGATTGCCCTACTGGACGCTACCTTTTGTTTATGACAAGACATTTGGGGTACATTTAATACATTTTAATAGTATAAATAATTTCCATCATTTCTGGAACTTTCCATTTAAAACCTTGTGGTTGGTTTGGTAATCCAAGAAAACTAAGTGACTTGATATAGCCAAGGTGGTTAGAATATGAGTGGTTACGTATGGTGATGTCAATGTCAATGTTTTGTTATGACATATGACTTCCAATGCTCTCGCATCAGAAACTTCTTTAGTAGGAACACAAATCCAGCAAGGATTCCTTCAAAGGTAATATTTTCGTACCCTAGTTATGAGACTCAGACTCATGACTGTTTCAAGTGGTGGTCTGGAAATCCTGAATATAAATATTCTAAGTACATGAACTACATACCGTATTTAATGGCAATGCACAAGTTGCAACTGTCGAAAATGACGAGGTAAGGATGCCTCCCTTGAAGTTGGTTTCATATATATCGTTCAATATTCAGTTGATTTGTTTCTAGGAAACACCGATTCTCATTTGAGGAGACTTCATCTCAACGTGTTGCAGAAACCTGGTTTTCACCAATGGATTGACTGATGTTTCTTTGGACTGTTAGGGTAGGATTCCAGGATCCAAAATCAACCACCAAAGTCTGCATTTCTGTAATGAAAACTATGGACAAAATTGGCTTAGATATGTTGAGGGCTAGAACAACAAATAAATCGTTTGCGAAGGTAGTGTGGAACAACAATGATATACCATGGGTGGTTGCCATTTCCATTACCTTGTTATCGGCAAGATTAAATATTTCTTGACGATTATTGCCAACACGGTTTCTTTGCGTGTGTTGTCGTCAGTTGTCCTGGAAGATTTCATGCGCTTCAAGGATACCACGATATGCATCAACGACATCGACAACAAATGTTCATCTTCCTCCATGTGCATGCAAAGGCGGGCCTTGGAACATCGGTCAGATGTTGGCAGGATGAGTTTTTCCCAAGATTCACAGGGGGTGGTGGTTTCAAATATTGAATATTGTTTAATTTTCACCCGAAACCATGGGGAAATGATCAAATTTGACTAATATTTTTTTAGAGGTTGAAACCACCAGCTACTTCAACTAGAAACCTGATTTGCTTGAACGACAAACCTGGCAAAGTTCCTTCGCTATGCCATCTCACTTGGTCATGGTCCAAGCATAGCATTGTGTTTGGATGTAACTACATTCAATTACAGGATACTTAGGCTACTGTTAGTGACATCATATTCATATTTCTGGTATGAACCAAGCAACATGTCAGGAGTGACTTGTTCCCGTCTTTTTTATATACTTGAAGATGAATTGAATTGCTCGGTTGCACGTAGAACGTGTGTTGTCCAGAGTACTGGTATACACCATTGAAAACCTCATTGCAATGCATGGCATGATCCAGTAGAGGCATCTGTCAAAATAGCATCTGAGCAGAAAGTAAGGATGTACAATTTCCCCCCAAAAATATCTATATATGGATTTGTGATTTGCATGTGATATTGGTGTATATATCATGGTCCACACTCGGCATCTCTTCGATGGCCTCACCAGGCGAGATTGCAGGTGTGGAGGTGTACATTGTAGGTACGGCACACATCTCTGCCCAAAGCGCTGCAGATGTCGAGGACGGAAACGGAATCAAAACTCTGTGATTTGTTCTCGATTGCAGGTGGCTGGTGGTGGTTGGTAATTTGCTCATCCAATCATACAGACAGTGTAAGTATTGTTTATAATCGAGTGACCCCCCAACGGCTGTACCACCTTGGTGTTCATAATTTGACGCAAAAATGCTGAATGTTTGGTTCTGACAAGAGTGGACATTCAGCAAATATGTCACATTTGTCTCACAGAAATGTTATTGTTTGGGGTTTGTAACTAATGTAACTATTTACCCGTCTCATGATGTTTTGGGCCCATTCACACGCCAGGACATGCTTACTGTACATGATTTTACATGTTTCTTTTAGAGTCCAAGAAGTCTGCACTTTGCAGATCATGGAATCATGGTATGAATGCACGTGAGGTGAACACATTAAATGTTGGTCCCTTCATTTTGAGAAGGTATTTCTCTACTATATCATCATGTTTTCACATAAGGTTTCCCCGATATTGCTTGGAATTTCTTGGAGAGATTGAGTCACTTCTTTGAATCTGAAAAACGCATCCTTCAGATTGAACCCTCTTCAAAACATTTGACGCCAGTAAACCAATACGAACTAATCCTTTCAATGGAACATAAAGCACTTTGAAACAGAAACTATTTTCAATTTACATCTTGGTCTAACGGAGGCTGTGAGTCTATTTGACAGTTGCAGGACTTGGTGACAAAGGTGCAACCAGATGCTATTGTGGTCGAGCTTCTCAACACAGCAACAACCACAACGAAAGGTGTGTCACGATGTGTCACAAATTGCAATACGACTTGGTCTTTCCTCAATCGGCAGCACTACTCAGAAGTACTACCAGATGTAGATGCAGCGTTCATGCCCACTGGAGGAGCTGCCATCCATATTCATCCATCAAGTTTAGCATTATCTCCCGTACTTGTGTTTTTTGATGGAGTCTTTGTTTTCCCGTTTTTGTTTGATTGCAGATCTTTGCATTCAATCTTTTCATGTTCCAACCAAACCCAAGTGATTTGCAAGGCAATTAGAACTTGTATGGTTTGTTTGCTATCTAAGGTTAAGCCGTGATCGAATAAGCAGCTTGTACCCAATGGGTGCAACGCACTCCAGGTGGCGACAAACAGATAAAACTTTGCCGGAAGCGCTGTAAACATAGGTTTTTTGTTGTCTAATGCAAACATGATTTCTGTGGTGACATCTACATTCAGTGCGGGTTCTATTCGAAGTGAGATATGTCACTTGGATATACATGCAATAGTATGCTATGCAAGCTTGAGGGTGGTGGGAGGAAGAAGACTGACTAAAACGTGTTTCATCTAGATTAATGGTTTGATGTGCATATGTCATCATTACCCTGTTTGGATGGTGGCAGAACTAGTTTGTTTGCAACATCGATTTTCATGAGGGCCCATGACATCTAGTGAAGCATTTCACTGTGCATCGACTCAGACACTTGTCTAGGAGTCGCAGCCTCATTTGCTCATTTCAACCAAATGACGTTGTTTTTCCTTACCATGAAACCATCAAAAATTGATTGGAACCTTACCAACGGACCCATTCCGGAAGTTGCGATCGAACTATTAGATACTCAGGTTGAGGGGTCCGTTCAGTGTGTCCTGTTGATCATTTCTTGGAATGAATCCATCATGTCGAGGGTCTAATTGCAGCAAAGTACTTGCCCTATACATAAAAGGAAGTCAACATGACCATGTACATACCATTGAAAAAGGATGGAGTCTTTGCAGGACTGGTGCTTTACAGCTGGATTTAGACACTACACCAGAAGGCTTTCCCGTGGTGCTACGGGCTAAGTGCCCTTCATGGCAAGAAGTTGTTGTTGGGCTAACTTGAAGACTTTGTGAAGGGTATCAGCTGCATGCATGTGGAGCTATATCCTGCTACTACTTGTGTGTTTGTGTGTGTTTGTTCGTGTGTTTCATGAGATGATTAGGGGTTCCACTTTCTCTTATGAAGGTAAATGACAATTCCATCAAGATGATTATTGTACCATCTCCAAGGTGCCCCAGATGTTGCCATAGAAGTGAGAGTAGAGATTTTCCCCATGCATGGTGTGTTTCTCTGAAGTACTTTCATCAAGGATCCCCAAAACAGTACTTGGATGTCCATGGAGTTAGCAACTAGTTAGTAAGTTGGGTTATAACCTACTTAAGGGACTTATAACCTACTTATATAGGGGTTATGACCCAGTTACTAAGTACAATGGACATCCCAGTATATATACAGTATACCAAATCATCCCGAAAGCCTTCGCGAGGTGAAGGGGTGTTACCTCCAATATATTGTACCATGTTATAGATATACCAGTAGTGCCGCACGAGGCGGTGGCGGAAGTTTCAAAAATAGGAAACGTATAGGAGAGATTGGTTGTTGTGAATCACGGATGACAAAGCAAAAACACTGATGGATCGAACTGTCCAACTGTGTGACTGACTAAGTGCCAAACTGTCTAACTGATTAACTGACTAACTGGCCACTAGTTAGTTAGTGAGTGAGTTAGTTAGTTAATTAGTTAGTTAGTTCGCAAGTTGTTAACTAGTTAGTTAGTTAGTTAGTTAGTTAGTTAGTTAGTGAGTTAGTTAGATAGTTAGTTAGATAGTTCGTTAGATAGTTAGTTAGCTAGTTAGTTAGTTAGTTAGTTAGCTGACTGATCAGTTAGCTGACTGATTAGTTAGTGATTTAGTTAGTTAGTTAGTTAGTTAGTTATTTAGTTCGTTGGTTAGTCAGTTAGTTCGTCAGTTAGAAACCTCGCGAAATGCTGCAAAACGCAGGTGTTTTGTACATGTTGCCTTGCAAATGTGCTTCGCCCCACAGCGGCGTGCCATTTATTGGACATCGGAACTGCAAAAAGTGGCCCGGGAGTGTGGTGTTTTCCACATTTTGAGTTACAAATATGCTTCGCGCCACAGCCGCGTGGCATTTTGGAACATCGGAACTTCCAAAATGGCTCCGCCAATGTGGTGTTTTGTGCATTTTGACTTGCAAATGTGCTTCGCGCCACAGCCGCGTGCCATTTTTCAACATCGTAACTTCAAAAAGTGTTACGAGAACGTCAGTTTTTTACCATTTTCACTTGCAAATGTGCTTTTCGCCACAGCCGCGTGCCATTTTTCACCTGTCCGCGCAACAGCTACCTCCGCACCCGCCGCTTTAGCGAGCCTACTTTTCGAACATCAGGAACCACGATTCATTGAGAAAACACAGCGATTCGCGACTTCACTAACATTTTTCGCGCATGTACCTTCTTTCTAGTGACTCTACACGCGGGTTGATCTTCTTTCTGCTGACTTGACATCTCTACCCTGCTTGACACCTCTACTCTGCTTTTCAACTCTGCATATTGTCGGAAGTTAGACTTCTAAACTTCCTTCGACTATGTTAGATTAGCAGCTTAGCATATGCAATGACAAATCAAGGTCCACTCTTTTTCAACATTCCGAATTCTCCGGGATACAAATTGTATAGAGTATGGTCCCGTATGGTACTGTTTGGTTGAAAACGATTGCGCTTTTTTAGTGGCGATCTTTGGATTCAACTACCGCACGTTACCCGAGGTCTTCTGACAATGGAGAAGATGGTCAGTTGATCATAAGCCAAGGTGAAGAAAAGGTTCGCCGGAGTGGGTTTTTGAAACACAGATCTTTCCGAACCAGTGTTGGAAGGGTGTCAATTGATGAGGAAGGAACCTTATTGCCATTGTTCAGTGTGATTCGAAAAAAGAAGTATTAGTTGATCTTGTTCATAATTCTGGCCCTTCATGGAAGTGCACTTCCAAAGGTTTGGACCTCACAGGTGTTTTTCAGAGCGACAGGTGACCATGATCCAGCCCTGGATCAGTCAATATAAAAATCTTGGGACCGGAATGTTAGGATAGGAGAAAGGCGTTTAAAAAAACCTATACCACTATATCTTCAAGACAAATAAGTTCAAGGAGCCAAGCATTCGCGGGACAACAAACGTATTCAGTTTTTTTTTGTGCATCCCTTGTTACCTTCATAAAACAAAATTGATGATCCAACATTGGAGACTTGTTTGGAGGGATCGGGTTATACTTTACACGCACCCCCGAGTGGCTGCTACCTTAGAAAACGAATCACGGTGCAATTTCCTCCCAAAAGGTTCTTTTAGTCTTTCCATGATTCAATCATTTCGAGTCATACTCACACCTGTTTTGTTACTAGGGGTTTCAGGTTAGTGAAAGAACTTCAAAAAGGCCACATTGTCACATGTCTTTTGTTGCGATCTCAAAGTGGCACCACGATCGCACCAGGTAGATGTGGTGAACATGAGAAAACCGCTCTCAAGTTTCAGTGGCTTACCCGATGTTTATGGGGTTAAGTGACAAAATTGGAATGATTCGACCATGCCATAGACTTTTGGAACTGGGTATTTTTGCATATTTTTGCTAGCTTTAGTGCTTTCTTAGTCTTAGTAATCCTTTGTCGCAACAATGAATCGAGTTGCAAACCGACTCTGTTCCTGCCATTGTGTGTGGCCGAGGTGGATTCCAATCATTCCCAGCAATTGATATACTTGTAGTATTCATGCTAAACATATTATTCATGCAATAATGATGTGCAATTATTTGCTCCTGCAACTTCTGTCTAGGTTTTCTGAAACAGATGTATCCTATAGTGGATCGGAACAATTTCATATCTAGATATGCGGTAGATTGGTTTGTCAATCTCAAGATAAAGAACCATCAAAGAGTCAAAGAGTC
This sequence comes from Breviolum minutum Mf 1.05b.01, assembly GCA_000507305.1. NCBI lineage: Eukaryota > Dinophyceae > Suessiales > Symbiodiniaceae > Breviolum > Breviolum minutum. Next base: position 146,926 of record DF239762.1, read on the forward strand.
AAGGTGATGGCAAATGGCTTGAGACAGCTTTTCAGAAACACCGATGCTTGGCAGCTGGAGATGGTTGATCAGGAGATCTGCAAGGATAGCCTGCATATTGTTGTATATTACACCGCAGTACTCTTTGTGCCCATGGCCATGATCTCAACTCACTTTGCCTACTGCCAGCAGGCAGTTGATGGACATACCCCCTTGGCGATGAATGATGCATGATGACTTCAAATGTGTTTTTGGGATCAAGCTACAAGGGATTCATTTTTGGGTAGCCACGTTGATGAATCGCAATGTTTTAGATAGAATGTCCATCTCCCAGTCACAAGGATATCCAATATGATCATAACGTCAACTTATGAATGTCATAAAAGACTCACTGACACACACCAATGAGAACGTTGGCCAAGGTTATCGCAGCAATACGCTGAAGATTTGGCCAGCCATTGAATTGATGATTTCCATGGCGAATCAACTGTTTCCCATGGCGCAAAGGGCATTCTACTCGTTTCTTTGCTGTAAGACGGGACGTCGGAGATGTACAAGCAGCTGTCATGTTTTCTCTTCAGAGCTGCTTGAGGTAATAATAGTGGGAAATGTGAACTGACTAGAATGGTAGTGCAGTATGTAGACTGTATATGCATGATATATGATATATTGCAATATATTTCAACTATGGTTCTTGTCATTTTGATTGCTATTCTTTTGCAGAATATATATATATAATATATATAATTATTTTATATTTATATATATTGCCGTTTAGGATACTCTGATACTCAGTGAAGCTGCTTTTCTTGGCGCCTTTTCAGGTGGGCAACACGCGCATCAACTTGGGAACGGTTGATCAATGACCCTCCATTTGGAGTAGGAATACAACAATTTATTTGCCAAAGGAACCATTGAGGTACACGTTTTTGATCTCAGCAGTAGATTTAACTTTTTAGCATTCAAAAATATTGAAACCATAGACATTAACCGCTTCCAATCCCAAGATTCCAGGGCTTTGGATTTCATGTTGTGTTTTACGCTTCCTTGGGTGTAACCTCAGAGTACATCAGAGGCAAAAATGCTCACCGCAGCTCAGTGAAATGTCATGTTTGGGGTACTTGTCTCCTTTTGGGGGGGCTATATTCTCCCTGATGATTCAACAACAAACAGTTCAAATTGGAAGACAAAATGAGTCTCCAATATCACCAACAAGAAAAAATTACAGCTGGAAGGAGGTTTGTGTCTATGTTTAGGAAGAATTCCTACGATTTTCCAATTGATTTCTGTTTTTTCCATACCTTCAAGTCACCGTTTTAGGTCTGTTGGAACAGTCTCCCACAGCGGTGGTGAATTTGCCGCAGCTGCCCGAGCGGCACGTGTTTCGGGCTGTTGCTCGGCAGCGTTTACCGTGGATGTTTGAGCCAAGGTTGAGACGTTTCTTACCGTTCGCTGATCTCTGCACTGAGGTCCTATTGTTTTGGGTGATGTGGAAAATGAGGCCGGGGGGACTGGTGAACACCAGGGCTAGTGAGCTGGAATGTTATGATGTGGCTGCTTTTAATGGCAATTCATGTAAGTATTGTAAACTTCAACATTTATATAAATCCTATTATTTGATAAACATCAACAAATATTTCCAATCAGATCGGCACATCACATACAGTGTGAAACTCTAAAAACTGTGATTCGATGGCTGCCCTTAGTTGCCCAAGTAATGGTCTTACCCTGTCACCCAAGAGTTAAAACCATTAATACATTTAAGTCCCAGAGTAGAACCCTTTTTTGCAGTGAAGTGGACTGGTTGTGAAGTCCTTTACAATGCCCTCAACAGTAGTCACAGTGGAACCTCACAAAAAGATCCGCAGAAAAAGATGAAGATAAAGCTGATAAAGCAGGCGTCTCTTCTATATGTACTGTATCTATCATTTGTTCACAGTGTCAGTGTTTGAATTGGTTTTATCCTTGTTGTTTCCTATGGTTTTATGTCACACCATTTTCAACATCAACAGTCTTTCGACGATGGCTTCGTCGGTCCCAGGACCTTTTTGACCCTTTGGGTGCTCTCGAAGTAACACGTGAGGCAGAGCAGTTTGGAGTGATAGATACTATTGTTGAGTGTGGTGGTGGATGTGTTTGATTCAAGCTACTGTAGATATCCTGTTTTTTGGGGATCCATCACTATGGCTAGGAGTTTTCAATATGGTTCAATATGAATATGTACCTTTGATTGATATCAAGGCTTTGATGTGTCCTGCCATTTTTGCTCCGTGGATAGTGACAATCGATGTTGCGCGTGTCGTAATGATTACCACATATACTTCCAACAACTATTATAACATATCATAGCAATTCAAAATTTACATGTTATAATATATATATAGTTGTACAGTTATACAATTAAATTGTTTCATATATATATATATATTACATGTTTACATGTTTATATATCATATAATTTATTTATATGATTTATGATGTTTCAATCTTCAAAATTGCATGCCAACTGATTCATGCACAGTAAGCTTAAAACACGTAAAGAACATATTGTTCGTGACATCTCCCAAGCAGTTTGAACGGAGCCGACGTTGCGCAGGATCCTTTGTGGGTGCGTCTAGCTGGACCATTGGTCCGTCCGAATGAGGGAGGTGTTGACCTATTCAAGGCCTGGTCAATGGGTTGACTATTAAGAGATGTGCCATTTTGCCCTCTAGGGAACTAACATCTCCCACCTGTGGAAAAGGAAACTCATCTTCAAAAGTGTTTTGTAAAAGGGGATTTGTTAAATCCCTGGAGGGTATCTTAAGGCATTTTAAAGGTTATAGTGACGAGAGAGATTTATGTTCGGCATATGAATGATGTGGGTTGCTTGGCTGTTGAGGAAGAAGTTGGTGATTATTTGCAGAATACCAGACTTCTCAGGTCGAGCACGTAAAATTGCAGTAAAAATTGGCAATCGCCATGGTGACACATGCTTTCGGGGTATGCAGATTGCCAGCATCTTATATATTAAAGTTGCGCATAAATGTATCTTTGATATATTCACTGTAGTGTTTTTTTTGTATCTATCAATAAGTTAATTTGCGGACCATGTATATACATACATAGATATGATCAATCATCCAAAAAATATTGAGTTCTAAATTTCTAAATGTACTACCCCCCCCCCCCCAAGCCAAGCCAAATGTACTTATACATATATACTACCAACTGGATGATTCTATGCTACCTATCACTTACCAGAAACGCTTACAGTTTCGCAGCTGTTGGGTGCAGGCATTAAAGCACGTCTTCGCGGGTGTCACCAAGCCAGGCATTTGGGGTAGATGTTGGTCAGTGGTGTTTAGAGGTGGTTGTCCAACCACTTGGGCCGGAGGAAAATGTTCACGGACCTTAGACCCCCGAAGATTAAGGAATCAAACCTGAAAATGATGGTTTGGAAGATGATGTTCTTTTTTCCAGAGGTGTATTCTCAGGTTTCATGCTAATCTTCCGGTGTAGAAAATATTCTGTAATGTTGAATGTTGGTCCATTTTATTTGATTGATTCACGATGATGATTGGACAGGATCAGTTTGATATTGCAAATATTCAGAAGACTTGACAAGTCCTGGGGAGATCTTTTTCTCTATCATTTGATGGATCGATAGCTAGGTAGATTAGTTTTCCATGGTGATAGATTGCGATTCGCTATGTTTTATCCCAATACTTGGTTGGTTTTCATTAACGCAAACGTAGACACATTCACATTTTTTTTTCCGTATACACAGCTCCTTGACCTACACATATGACTTTGGGTGCAACAGTTGCGATATTTCTTGAATGGACTGGATTATCCTGGGATATGAGCCAGCCAATCTGAGCAAGTGACTAGTTTCACCGGGACCAATTTATTTGTTTGGGCGGTGGGGGGATTGCAAATAAGGCTTTTGTATTTAAGTACACACATATATATATATATACGTATATATATAATATATATAGTATGTTGATATACTAGTACAAGCATCTATATTTTTTGCTTTTAGATACATACATATAGACATATAGAATTTTGTGAGTATACACTTTGTCATCAGAGGTGATTACTCACTCTTTTTGAGCAAATCTGTGAATCTGCAGTGCCATGCTTCTTTACAGCTTCATACCTGTCGTTCTTCCGGGTTTAAATACTGACACCAAAAACCTTTCAGAAGTGGTGGCATGCTGTGACACAGAGCCAAGCAGTTTCAGGGTATCTCCATACTTAGTTTCTTACATGTCTTTTTCATATCCATCATTGGGGACCGCACATCTCTGTTACCATTTGAGGTACTGGAGCCAGGATTGGTGCGTTGTATTTCATCATTCTTTGTTATGGCTTTTATCTTGATGAACGAGCGTTGCCTGGTTGTGTGAAAAGCTGGGAGCTGTTGATGAGGTGAAAGGTTGAGGTGTAGAAAGGAAATGCCAGTGTTCTTTGAAGGTCCAAGGCTTTTCGAATTGGTCCAACCAACTACAAGCAGCAACCCACCAGAAGGTTTGGCACAGGATGATTTTGATGTCCACATGTTTCTCAGCATTTCCTTATATCCTTTTGCACTGTGCCATTCAAAATGCATTGGCCGACCTATCTGTGTTTTGTACATATGTATGACTAAAGAAAACAAACATATGGAGATCTGGACACATGCAAATAAAGGCGCAAACACAAGGAGTGCATCGGTCATGGAATCTGCAAAGAGCTAAGGAATGCGGTGGACTTGAGTTCTGCAACAGATCTGCAACGGTTGGGTAGGGAGTGGAAGCACTAGCACCATGTAGTACTACATACTAAGTACTAAGTATGTAGGCAGGATGTGGACACCCAAGATCAATTGCAAAGTATGTTTTCGTTCGAACAAGTGCCTCTTGGGGATGGGTTGCTACTGATATGATTGATATGATATGGTAGTTATGGGTGCTCTCAACTAATTGCTTTAAGTTTGTTGACCTGCCTTTCATAGTTCCGAGTAACTACCCTTGAATGATGGCCTGTAGTTTGATGGACCCTTGTTGGTATTTGTTCTCGGAGTCGACCTTTTGCATATGCGTTTTGCAGGGATCCAATAGTTAACATATACATGAAATATACTAAATCTAGGTGCTGGTTTCGGATATGTATTATTTGCACCCCTATTTGGGGAAGATTTCCAATTTGACGTTCATATTTTTCAAAGGGGTTGAAACCACCACCTAGAACTTTATGTATGTTTTGCATCCAAAACATACTGTAATTCGGTTCCTCTCACCACGTTATCACATGATATTGCATTACATTGTGTTATGATATGACATCAGAGGCACTACAGGGCGTCATCCGTCAGTGTCAGGTATTGCCCTTGATGTTCGCAATGAGCACAACAAATACGTTCCCCGGCTGATTGGAGTTGAAACTTGACGACCTGAGATGGATCTGTCGGAAGATTTTTGGTCTGGCATTTTAAAGCAAATGTGGTTATCCATGTCTCAGTGTTTCTGTAGATGTCAAACCTTCAATCAAGCTGTCGTTTTCACCTAGCAATATTTGTGTTTATATGATCAAAAAAATTAAACAATGCATCTACATATGATATGCATATATGTACGTAAATAAATCAGTTATATGCATTCCAGTAGCACAATTGAACATGCATTTTTATTCCCAGAGTTTTCATCACAGTATTCACCCGCATCCAAGCTCAAATGTACTAGATACTGGTACCATTTCATCATATTTTGTTGGCAAATCTACCTATGTTGCATTGATTTTGTGGTTTTGTTCACATTTCACAAAGAACCGTTTTGCGCCCAAAACCTGCTTTAGCTTGTCTATGTAGGCTTGTGGCAGCGGCCATCATTTTCCTTCTCACTGCCACACGTGATGAACAACTTTTTCGTGCTCTGGCCGAAGCCGCCCAAAACGTCGTGGACAAGAAAGGCCACTGGGAGCAGCAATGGTTCTGGTGATGGAACATCTTTGTATTCTGGAGGGTATATACTTCTACTTGCGGTACTAGTGATCCCGCAACACGGTTTCCTCAAGAAAATCAAATTTGTGGAAGTGTTGATAAGATCTTTCCACTTTCTTGATGCTCCGGGCATTCCTTCATGTTTCTTTGCAACGAGCCCCGCAAGGCCGTGGGAAAGTTGTTATGGTCTGTGGTGTGGCGCACGTGTTTCTTGCCATTGTGTTGGTGAAGAAAAGGTTTGGCGGCATCAGTTGAGTTGTGAGTCTAATAGATTTAGAAGGGGATCTATAGAGGGGGTCGGGAGGACATGCTAATATATGCTAATAGTATGTGGTAACATACCTTTATCATGTTCAAACTTGGGTCCAATTCTGCTGATACGAACCTATGACATATGATACTTGTTGCTTAAAGTTCTAAGACAGGGTAAAAGCATTTTTTACAAGAGTGACTGTCATTCCATTCTTCAGTTCACTTGGAAATGACGTGTCGGTGTCAGGGTCCAGAAGCCCTTTGTCAACTCTGTAAATGAAACCATACACGATTGGACCATACATACATATTTATATACGCCCTACGATTAGAATCGATTAGATATTTGTTGTGACCTGGGATTCCTGAAAGGAATCTGCAACAGTGAGTTTTTACCCAAGAAGGTATTCATCAGTTGGGACATGTTGGGACCACAGATTTATGACAATTTTTGTTGTTTAATCTTTCAATTCTCAGACCGAGTGGTTGCAATTAAGGAAAACCCATGTTTGTAAAAATGTCCTACTTCAATATCCCCATTATCAACGTCCTTTTTTGTTTTAGCTACAAGCTAGCCCAGACAGAGCTGCCCTTATTTATGACGACCACCCACGATTGAAGGAGTTCATGTCACTCACACAACCAAATCGGCGAGCCTAAGGAACGGCATCGCACGGTACATGGCTAAAGCTAAAAAGGCTTCAAAGCGATAGAAAAGCTTCGAGTGTCCATAGCCAGGCGAAAATAGAGTCAAAGGTTTCCATGGCTTAGTTGTGATTTTTTGCACTTGGCTTTTGAGTGATTGGATTGGTTTGGACTCATGAGTACGGTCATAACAGCCTTTAATTCTTGTTTACACTCCATACACAAGTTCTACACGCGATGATAAGCCCCAACACGAATCCGAAATAGTCCAAAGATTATTTCATCAGGGACAGTGTGAAGCAGGCACATAGATGGATTGGATATGCAAAGTGATTTGGAGTTGGAACATGTTTATTTGGTGCAGTCCTGGCTTTGGATAACTATACTATCTTAAGACTTTTTTGTGCAGGAGCTACAGAATTGTAGCACCAAACCTGCGCAGTCAGAAGTTGTAATCCTTGTGAAATCTTTAAGGAAAAGCGGCAAGTGCATGAACAGCTGCACTTTACCTCTCGCTCTCCACAATTCAAGTTCGATCAAATCTTCCGGCCATTGCAAGCAACGGCTTCCAGAGAGGGTCAAATTGGCCTTGTGCATAGAACGCGCTATTGGCACCTACCGGTCCACTTTGGCAGTTCCTTCCTGGCCCTCCTGCTTATTTGGGTTTGCATTTTGTAGCCTGGGGAAAATGGCGTTGGAATCAACGGAAGGAACTGCTAAAACCTCCTGAAGAAGAGAATGAACAAAAATAGGAGAAGCATGTGGATGTTTGATGGTGGCTGGTGGGCATAAGTTGCTGGTTTTAACATGAAACTCACCGTAGCAACCCCGAACTTTGTGAAGATTGATCTGTAATTGTCAGCTTTGGCAGATGTATAGACCCCAGTTGACTGATCTCATTCTGGTGTGTGACATGGTCCAGGTTTTTCAACCTTCCCTGGTACACGTCCTTGTTGCGTCAATTTAACAGTTCCAGAGGTCATATCTCTGGGGTGTATTTCAAAACATATCCCGTGGTATCACATTTGAGTAGCCGTAAGAAAGCCCAGAAAAATGACTGTACAATGCGGCACATTTATTGCAAGCTCAATTACTGTAATAAATAATGAAGTCACATAGATTGAAATGCATGTGTGAATATAGTGTACAAGTTTATATATTAAATATGTATATATATATATATATGCTAAATATATATATATACAGATACATATGATGATTGTTGTTGGATTCTTGGTTTAGTTTTTTTGTCCCACCGGAATTTGGATCAACCGGATCCCCGGATCCCCTTCACCCCAGGTCAAGAGCGCAATTTGGGCAGTTTCCCTGCGAAGCTGCATACAGATCTCAGGCGACAACACTCCAAAAAGGGAGCTAAATGGAATTCCTTTCATGTAACTTTCTCCAAGCTACCTATCATTCCAGGTTTCGAAGTAAACAAATTGAGTCTGGGAGGTTGACTATACATGACTGAGATGCATCTAACGATGTTTCATTCATAGATTATTTAAGAAATTACCCATCATCCATGGTGGATTCAATATGATTCAATGAGCCTTCCCAAGGCATGTGGTGGAGATGCTTCGACGTCGGAAGCGACCCCGATTTGCAGGTGTAGCACTCAGAAGATCTGTAGGAATTGGGTTTTACGTGACCTGATTTTTTTGAAACACACCTCAAAAACCGTGTTTTTGTTTGAGTTTGATTGGTTTCTATTAAATTTTGGTTGCTAGTCGCTGGTGGAATTGACATGACGTTTTCACGATGTGGTGTTTTGGGGGGCAACTGTTGTTTGACATCTGGAGATCTATCAACAGTTTCTGAGGGAAAGAACCCGACATTTGTTGATGTGGCTATACCGGTATCACATAAGATCATAAGATCTACTAGTATAATAGCTTTCTGGAACAATTCACGGACAAGGATTGACTTATTCTTCAAAGTTGTTGCATACACGTCAAATATTTGATGCCTTGTGTGTTGCTTGGCCTGTTGCAACTTTGAATCATCCTACTAATGGCACTATATCTCCAAAGACCTGCTCAAATATCTATTAAGATCACAGAAATTATAGATTCCAAAATCATGATTGAACCGATGAAGGTCAACTTATTATACTAGTTACCAGTCGTCTCCACATTGGTTCAACAAAATTGAATGTATATGGGTTCCTTTTCAACTACATCCTGGAAGGGGCCAACATGGTCGATCGTAGGTGAGCGTTTGTCGTCCTTGGAGACAGCAATTGCATCGTCACCCTTCAGGCGGGAAATACCTTGGGGCAGGCGTCTCAGAAGCTGTAAAGAACTTACCCGTTTTGATGTGTTTTGTTTGGGGCTTGGATTTCTACATAATTGTATCATCTTAATATCTTATATATATATATATACACTGTATATATATATATATGTTTTATATAGTTCTTCTTTGAGATGTAGATGTTTATTTGTGTTAGAGTTTACGTGTGTTTTCAAGTGATCTAGATATGTTTCAGTCTTCATAGCCCAAAAGGCCTTAAAAGTCGGGTGATTCCCAGGTTCGGTTGTATTGGCGATTTCCATGACTTGAGCATTTTAAGACGTTGCGAATGTTTGGCGAATGCTTCAACATCTCAGGGGATATCAGAGAAAGGTTATGATAGCAGAGCCGATTTCAATCTACATTCCACACTGGATTTGCCTAGAGATCTAGCCATCTTTTATTGGCTCCCTTGGCCAAACCCTTGACAATTTGACCTTGCCAATGTCTTCAAATCAGAATACAGTATTGAGTGGATGTGTTGGATTTCCCAAACAATGAACGGAGAAGATGTGGTATGCATGCAGATGCCTTACCTTGTCAATGATGCATCGTGCAGTGAGTCGCATCAGACATCCTCAAAGAAAGTCATATTTGAGTTCTCTTTGTTTATATTCCCAACAAACGCTGACATAGGACCTTGAAGCATGACATCCCAACTGGCCTCCAAGCATTAAGCACCATTTTCCATGTTTTTTTCTTTTTGCTGTAGGGAGTGTAGTCTTGAAACCTGACATGTTGTTTTACTGCTACTTTGACACATGAAAACCCAACGGTTTCATTCCAACTTCATCCCCTTCTTTGCACCAAAAAAATCAACGTCAGGTCTTTGGAAGAGTTGAGGCAACAGATCGAGGTCGACGGGTGTCAATTTGAACAGTTGTCCCTGGTGACCTGGATATGAATAGACGTGCTCCGCACTTATTAATACTGTAGTTCATGGATATGTCAGTAAATATTGAGGCGCACCAACAGACAAGATGTTTTTTTTCCAACATGAACGGGAAATCATACAATTTCCCATTATCTGAGCAAATCTTGGAATAGTTTGCATATCCTTTACATTTCAACTTTGGAGAGGTTGGAAGGATATGGATATTGAAAATAACGTGAAGTCTTTGCAACCTTGAATAGCTGGTTCGGCTGCATTGCATTTTACAACATCGACATGATACCAATACCTTTCAAAGATGTTGTATACAGAATATGCCATGAATATATACATATTGAGACGTATGGCAAGCGTCATATGACGATGTGTGTTTGAACATGCGGATGGGCCATAAGTCTTCCTTGGCAGGCCTGGCGTGAAGAGGATCGCGCAGGCTTTGATGCAGACCGTTTCTTGGAGAATTTCCATGGGTTCCTTCAGAGATTCCAGGTTGCTGAAACGCTATTGATATGTTAAATGTTTTTAGCAGATTCTTTGCTTTTGTTGTTGATGTTCCTTGTGTTGTCTTAACATTTTCCAAGGTAGTCTACAGGACTAAGATGCTGTTTCTTCATTGTGACCTTGTCTTGGCTGATTCCATCTTCATGGATCAATATCGACCAAACACATAGTTCATGTTGTCAATGAAGAAGAGTTCTGGCAGTTGAAGAGGTAGTTTATTCCAATATAATATATTTATATACCAATATTTAGGTTTGTTAATACATCCTATACATCCCAGGTGATGCAGGATTTCTTCCATCAGTGTTACAGTATGACTGAGGTTACTACGATTCTGAGCGCACTGTGGGCTACACTGAACACAATCGAGGATCCCAGGTGCCAGAATTTGGGATGCAAAGGATTAGTTTTATGTAACGTGTGTATCTAGATCTAGGTGGTGGTTTCAAATATGTGTTTTAATGTTCACCTCTACCTGGGGAAATGATCCAATTTGACTAATATTTTAAATGGGCTAATACCACCAACAAGGTATGTATTTATGTATAAAAACATGTATCTGTATATGAATTTGTAAAGTAAACACAAACTTTTAGGGACATACCAGCATTGGTTTAGAAACTGATTGAGCGTGAGAACAACACATATCAAAACCACATGACATGTGCCAGGTAATACAAATCTCCTGTGGCTAAGATATGTTGGCGTAGCTTGGGGCCCATCCACCTGTGAACAGAAAAAAAAGGTGCCAAACACCAGCCCTCAAAGGCAAAGATCACTTGCTTTAGATTGTTTGTGTGTATTTTTTGTTTCGATTGAAAAGGATCAAGAGTTCAAGAGTGACTACAAGAAGAGTTGGTTTCCAGTTTTTCCTTCAACAAGTCAATGGTAGATAATCCCCAAGCATTGGTGAGTCTTGGTAAATACATTACATCTCATATCCGGGTGGTTCCACCCAGGAGACATTGACAAGAAGAACTCTTCAATTGTCATCCGTGAACATGGAAGACAACGGTAGTTCAGAGGATCCTGGGAGATCAGATGGTGTTGTTGTGATTCCCTCCGAATTTTTGAGAAGGGACATTAGACAAATGATCAACCATGGACAGAATCGGCAACATCCAGATTGTGCTGGGCATGACATTTGACTATGGGTCATACCGTAGGCATACCTCTCTGTTTTTGTTCAGCAAATGAGTCACATGGATGTTTTTTGTCTATCTCTGTATAGTTGTAGAACTCAAAATTTCAATTCTAAAAATGACAATTGGAAGTCAAAAGATGGACGAAAAAAAAAAGGTCCCACATTTGTGATCTTTTCGGTACCTTGATTTTTTTCCAAAGCCATAGCCACGTAACGCACCCGAGCATCCTGCGAGGACACTATCTTGGCGGTGATCCTGGCATGTATCAATAGTCGCACTCGAGATATCCTTCCTGTATTTTGCCTTGGAGTGGTTGTTTTTCCAAACTTTCTCCAAGTTGACTTGCTGCGACAATATTTTTTGCAGACTGTCATGAGATGTACTGACCAGTCGTCAGTGTTCTGACTCAAGACAGGAACATGAATCCATTTGTTTCCTTTTGCAATTATAGTGATTCTTAACATCTTCCATTTTTGATGGCCATTTCATTTTGCCCCTCTCCTATTCCCCCAACAAAATAATGTGAACTCTTGTAACGAATCGTGTAACTAGGTGGTGGTTTCCATTTTTTGTTGATTTCACCCCTGCTTGTGGAAATGATCCAATTTGACTAATATTTTTCAGATGGGTTGGTTCAACCACCAACCAGTTGTAACCAATCTTGCGCCAGTTGGACCTGGGTTGTGGCAGTGGCCTCTCCACCACTGTGGCCCAACGTCACGTGGGTGGCGACAAACTGGCGGTTTTGGGCCTGGACTTGTCATCGGAGATGCTCCGTTCGGAGGAATGGACCAACGAGGTTCGGTGATGCCGTGGGAGTTGTAAAGGTGCCTATCGTCACGGGGTTGGGAACATTCATAAAGAAAGTATCTAAACCAAATTCTTATTCTTCATGTATATATGTATGACTTGTTGTAGTTTTAATTTTAATTATTGAGTATGTGCCTCTATAATATATCTTTATCATACCCTGAGACTTATGTTGGAGGTATCATAAAAAGGCAAGATTCACCTCTTAAGAGACCCTTCAAAAATCAACACGCATGTGCAGATCTTACTGATTTTGAACTGGTAAAGGCAGGTTTTCCAGAGACTTCCATCCAAATCCCTGTCCTTGTCATCTTTTCCAGATCGAAAACTTGGAAAAATAATGCCCTGCTCCACAGTATTGGGCTGCCTGCTAATGGAAGAGAAATCACTTGGTCATTTCAACTCAAACCTCACGACATAGTCATCATGTTGGGGAAATTAGGCGAAGTGGTTGTATTTTGGGAGCTGAGCAATAATAGATCAAGTTAGAGAGCAATAAGAGCTATGAGAGATTGAACTTCCTTATTAGTGCAAATGATTTCAACTAAGACGAATTTATGCAAATAAGAATTCCACCCAGGGAAACTGTGCGCAGGGAAGAAGCACTTGTCATCCACTAGCTGGCGAACGTTTACGTGGTGATTTGGCTCAGCCCTTGCCTTTCAGCCACTTGATATGAACCGACGTAGCGGCTACAGATTGGTTGAGGTCGATTATGATAAGATGCATTGTGTTGTACATGCTGAATTGAAGTGGAATGACCAGGTTTTAGCAATTTGATCGGCCTCCATTTGAGCCAAAATCCTCAGCAATGCTGGCTTCACAAAAGCTGTTTTTCCAGAGAGTACTAACATTCCATTTGAGCAACTTTTGCACTGGCATGCCCAGTTTATTGTTCATGGAAGATGCTACTATAAGATGGATGATGTGGATGATATTCAATATGAAGCGCTCCTGTGAACAGGTACTTTACAGGACAACATTTAGCATGACAGTCACGGACAGTTCCCCTGAGAACACATCCCTTCAACTCGCTTCAGGAGACGGTATCTTCGACCTTTGCTACAGCGTATCGGCCGTGCATTACTTGGCATCCGCTTCACTGACGAAAACGGCGGAGCAACGGATTGGACAACTGACCAGCAGCTTGCAACGCGTCTTAGGACCAAATGCAAGGCCGTGCACTTTGCAAGCATATTTGATACTCGTTCCAATAGGCCGATATTAGCCCATGAAGTTGAAACATGGGCTGAAACCTGACCCTATAAAAACCCATCATCCAGAGCCATTTTCCTGAAGTTGATGTTTGGCTTTGAGCACATGAAAGCCAACATGTGTTGATGGTTTTTTGAATGCTTCGTAATTTCCGTTGAAGCAACAACATGTATAGGTATTGGAACAGCACTGCATCCCAAGGACCAGGGAGTCCAATGCTGTGGAGACCTTTCGGCAAGTTGCAGTGCAGGATGGTTGGACCTGTGAACTTGTAGTCCTTTGGCAGAATCCAATCAGGTGTATTTTGTTGTTTGTTTGTTTGTTTGTTTGTTTGTTTGTTTGTTTGTTTGTTTGTTTGTTGTTTCTTCATGCCTGAAGCACTAGGATATCGCTTTGAACACGCCATCATCCCCCAGAAAACATGTTCATGATAAGGCTTGAAATTGCCTGTTTCGGTGACTTGCAAATACACATGGCTTTCTTAGGCCCCTGATTCCAGAACAGAAATTTACTCTACCATCCTTCACGAATAGGGCTGCAAGGACGAAAGGATTCTGATTCCTGACTTGCAAGGACGGAATATGAATGTTGCTAATGTAAGCTTCCAAAAAGACATTGCAGTGGAGAAACCTCATTGATACTTCATGGGACAATGAGTGTGTATGCATCATTGTACTCATACCTTCATGATATGTTGTGTATATTCAATTGTATTTATACATGTTGCATGTACATAACATGTAGATTATCGATATATAGTATAGTATGGTTTTGTTAGGACCTGTCCAAGCGTGTATGTTACCTAATGACTTGAATTCCCTCCAGGTAGATCAAGCCCATGGGCAGAAGGCAGAACGTCACCTGGCAAGAAATCTAGAGGCTTGACATCGTCGTAATGTCGACAAAATAACTACTGTTGGGTGGATACCCGGTGGCCCTAAAACAAAGCTTTCCTAGCCAAAGTCCTATAATTTAGCAAATCTTTACTTTGGTAGTTTTCTGATTTTGTTGGATGATCCTGAAACCCTATTGAGATTCACCCTTAGCAGTGGGTTCCACTGCTAGGGGCTAGGGATGTTTAAAAAACAAGAAATGCCAGTCTCGGTCCGCCCTACTATTCAGTGCCATGGCCCAAACTGTCAAGACTCAACTGCTTAGCAGCATAGCATCCATGACAAGTACGTGAGATTTATAGGGCATGTAATGTGAATGCATGTCACCCTTTCATAATATGTCTAAGATACTGACAGTGATACTGATATGTTTTTTGTTCATTCACTTCGCTTTCACTACCTAGATTCCCTAGCCCCCAATGGCCGGTTTGTTTACAATGGTTTGTTCTGTGTTGTGAAGATAATGCTTTGTTCTGGAATTTGTTCCGGCTTAGTTTTCAAGTTTCCCCACAGGAACAACATATACTGTATATATATACAATATAGTATATATATATATATTGTCCACATCTTTCCAAATCCTTCAACAAACCACCAGCACCAAAAAATGAGGCGATTTTCTTTACCTTTGCCGTCAGGGGAGCTTGCCCTCACCACCGAAGTGTGCCCTCTACTCGCAGTCCCATGCAACTTGCGCATTAGCTTTGGAAGGCTGGGCAAAGACTACAACATGGCCAGTGCCTGCGACCCACAAGTGGTGAAATGGTTGGGGTGTAAGTGTAGATGTGTTTTTTTTACAACTATCTACAACAGAAAAGATATCTTGTAGAGCTGCATCTTTAGAGCTAATGCAGTTTTTGGGAGGTTTGAAGCCTGGCATATTTTTTGTTGTCCAAAGTTTGGTAGCAACTGTCAGCGTGATTTGAGATTTGATCTTAAGGAAGCTTTAAGATAAGCACCATGCAGGTGTGAATTTGGCTTTTAGAACCAACTGCGGTAGCTGTGTTCTGAGGTACGTTTGGATGGCGCACATCGCGCTTGGTTGGTCAGAGAGCACGACCGATATGCCCGGCGCATCCTCCGTTTGCACAAACGATCCTTGGAGCAGGGAGAGCAACATGGTCAAAACTACCATTCTATGCCTGCAACATTATGATGTTCTGTTCTTCAAAAATCAGTTGATTGGTTGACACTGCTGGGAACTCATGCTTCAGTTGTTATCATTCAGAGTACCAGCCTTCAAATGCTTTGTAAAGTGGCATTTGGTAGCAGGGTGGGCGTTTGGTGCCCTATGGGTGGATCATTAACGATTGAATAGCAATGGAATTAGAATCAATTAGATACTTGATGAAACAACTCCTGATTACAAATCCCGCAAGCTGGATATATTGTAAATTGTAATTGATTGACATTTGCATTTTTACTTGCCATGCTTACCATATCCTTGAGTTCATTCCAGATTCCATTTGCCTTTCTGGATAGTCACCACTTGAATGGCAATCATCCGTGCGACCCAACTGACGACCTGAGGATGCGAGACGGGTGGCGAACTGGATCACTCTGAACCCTTGGGGAAGGAGGCGAAAAACTTAGACGCTTGGACCAAGATGGGATCAATTTGTTGCATGATGTTGGATGGGTGGTTGGCAGTTGGTTGGTTACTTGTTGTTATCTTGTTTTTCAATGTATATGCACAGTTTTTTTTTACTCGTGCTAGTGTTGGTGGTGCTGGTGTTGGTCGTGCTGGTGTTGGTTAAGTGTTCCCGCACTTTGTTCCAGCAGTTTCTGTTTGGATCGACTTTTCAGGCAGATCGCTTGCAGAAGGCATCAGAGGGTGTTGATGAGGAAGCTCCTTGTTGATAAACGATGATCAACGTGGCCAAGCGGTTAAAGCCGTAAAACCTTGACATGGCATGACATGGCAATGGCTGCAAACAAAACAACTTACCCTCCGGAAGTTTAACATAGCCCCTGAAAAGTTGCCTTCCCAATAGGAAAGTAGGTTTCCAACCACCATTTTTCAGGGGCTATGTTAAACTTCGGGGGTGTAAGCTTAAACATGGATGGGAAGACACAATTGCTCCAATATCTGTGCCTGCGAACTGGTACCCTAATGACAACATGTACCAGGGTATATATAGACACCACAAAGTGAGACTGATGGTGGTTTCATCATCTCTCAAGATGTTTATGCCAAAATAATCTGTTTTAGTATTCCATGTTTCACAATCGAGTTCTTTTCCACTGAACACTTGGCCGAATAAGTAAATTGGTGAATGCTATGCCCTGTTTTTCCATCCCTACAGTGGCCCTACAGTAGATGAACCTGCGGTCCATGGAAGCCTTTTTGCTTTCCAATGGGATGCACTTCCCAACAACAAACTTCATATCCGACCATCGTGCTGCATGCATTTTTGTTTAGTTCTTTGTGTTTCCTTATTTCGAATGTTTGTTTGGCGATTGTTGGCCTGCCAGCCCAGGCTCGACTATCAAGCATCTTGAGCATTCTACACTCCTGATTGTGACTGTCCAAACAGTCCCCACTTCTCCGAGACGCGCTGCACTTCGTGACCCCCAAGCTGCAAACCGACGAAGAAGCTTTGGAGATGGCATTGTTGCACACCGTGGAAACCGACAAGCACGAAGAATGGGTGAATTTTGGTTCATTGCTCCTGGCCATGGTCCGTACGGCAATGCGATTTCGGTGGCAATGCGTAGCCTCAGATTCACTGGTCAGAAAAAAGGTAGGAACTCTGTGGAACTTCTGTGTTTTTTGGCAAGCAATGGTAAGCAGTCTTGTGGCAGAAGACACAGCAGAGGGTTGTAGGCCAGAGTACTTACTTGCGATTCCCTTTGTTTGATTGCAAGGCAACGGATTTGGCACAGGTTCATCAGGGCCGTGAGTGCATTAAAATGCTAGCCACTCATCAGCATGATCAATAATGTTTCAATGATCTTCATGTTTCTACTGAACATTCAAGCAGTTGACTTTCAACTTGTGTTTGCCTGTCAAGCTGAGTTCATTTAGGAGTGAAGTATCCGAATCCGCAACATTTTGGTTCAGGGTCATATCTTGGTACATGACAAGATACAGCAATTGATTTGTAGTTGATACTCCAAACCTAGAGGTGGTCTCCCATTTGATATACGTACAAGTCAAGGGACGTACCCTCATATATTCTGCAATGAAAGGTTCCCACTTTGAGTTGTTTCATGTACAGTTACAATCGCACCAAAAGTCTTAGAACCACAAAGATCAAACAATATATATGATATATATGAATATCTATATGTGTATAAACAGTTTTCCTAGCAGCCTCCCACCATGCCATAAACTTTGGTTGTTTGAGCCTCCCAGTAAGGATCAGAAAGCATGTGCATCGATCGCAATAATCACCTCCACCAGCATTACGATCACAACAACTTCCACCCTCGTTTCGATATGTTTTATCCCTTGCAGCACTGGGAAACGATAAGAGAAAGCCCAAGTCACCACCAGACAGACTAATCAGCAGACATGGTTATCATGTGACAACACCCCTTCTGCAACATAAAGACAGCAACAGAACTGTGACTTTGACAACATTTTGATGAGCTCACGAGCTGAAAGAGGCTGGGACCAGGAGGGGAATTTCGGGTGAAAAGCCCTATGACATTGAAGCGCTGCGGACAAATGGCCGATGAACCAATTTGTTTCTTGAAGGATACTTCCATATACTTCCATTTAGCATGGCGGAATTGTATCATGTATGATCATTGAAATGTTGCTCAACACATAGGGAAAACGAGTTGGGAGAATAAGTTGGATTGCATCAGTAACTGGCCAACTGCCTCTTGCATGTTGAAGGCTGGAGCCATGTCTGCTGCGCAGGTGGGTGATACCAGATCTCAAAGAATGGTTGGACTGGCTGGACCCCAGAAAAAGAAAATTGCCAACTTGGGAAATCACTACTTTTCTTGTTTTCTCATTTCTGGTGCTATCCCTTAGTTTGTTATATTTTTCTCCTGGAGGGTATTAGTGAGAGGTCAAACAGCTTCTGAACCTCCAGGTGCAGCAGCAACAACAAGTGGTGAATGCCATGCTACAACAGCTGCCACAGCAGCAACGTTCCCAAATCGAACAGGTTCCGAAAAGATGGGAGTGACTACCAGTGAAATGAAACAATAGTGGAGGACGTCAATTGAACTGCAAAGATGTATGGAATGCTGGTGTTTAAGTTGCATATATATGCTTATATATAATCTATGTTAGTGAGATCACGACATCAGTTTTCTTCTAATTATACCTAGCCTTTGTTTTTGGCACACTACTCAGTACTCACACTACTGGTCTTTTGCACTTACCCCTGTGACCAAAACACATTCCAGAATGGAGGTGTTTGATTTTTGACTACCCAAACTCTAAAGAAAGTGACACCATAAATCTCGAATTTATGTTTTTCTAAGTATCAGTATCATCCCCAAATAACATATTCTTGGAAAGAAACATTGGACATCCCAGCGCTAGAGACCTTTGGATGATCTTTTATTTCCTTTTTTGGGCGTAATTATACGTATATCTTGAGGGGCTGAATGAGCCTTTGCAAAGGACGAAAAAAAAATAAAAAAATGATTTCCGATTCTTCTGTTGGATGTCCTCATGAAGCACAATTGCATGAGGGGATTGCAACATGGCATAAAAGTGTCCATTTCTTGACAAAACTTTGATCTTTGATTACTGTAATAACGTATTTTTGTTTTATAAGGTGCTTGTGCTCAATTCAGGCTAAGAAAAGAAACACTTGGAACCATCACCCCAGGTGATTGAAATTCCGTAAGCGGGGTTCTCAAATGACCAAATCCGCCGGATCAAAAGGTATATCATGCCGATGCATCTCCATATTTTTATTCCAGCGTAGTAACCCGGAAAAGTGAAGCCCCTACCACAACCATAGGGGTTCAAACATGGGAGTGGCATGTCGGTCTGAATGCCGGCATTTTCCTGGAAACGTTGGAAAGGGGACACTTCGGATTGACCCTTAAGAGATAGTGAAGGATTTGGGGCCATTACCGAGTACTGTAGGTCTTTCCTTTGTGCATAAATTTAAAAAAGTCACTATTCATGATACATTGATTACTGTATATTAATCATTATTATAAGCTGCATCTACTTGGTACATATCCGATACAGTTTCTTTTTCTCCACCTTGCGTGTGTGACTTGTAGCCTCGTGGTGAATCCCCCGGGAGGCAGTGAACAACTATCGTCAGAGTTTGGTCCAACAGGGCTATAGCAATGACAACGTTCAGGCGGTGGCTGTTTATGCACTGGTCACTTGGGGGGGCAACTGGATGTAGATGCAGATTTC